>PNEQ01001306.1:50518-67887 GCA_003012365.1 Medauroidea extradentata
TTGAAATCCCTTAATAAATACGTTGTTACTGAATTAAATGTTCAAAATAGCTTGGCCCAACCTCTGACATTTCCGGGCGGCGCTTTGAATGTTCGTTGTGACCAATTGGATACGTAAAACACATAAATAATGACCCTGTGGAGGAAAACATACATGCATACAAAACACTAAATGACAAAACACTAAATCATAAATATGGTCATAGTCGTGAATTTAGGCGACGTTATTGTCTAACGACCCTTGCTGGCCCTAGGCCGGCGTCAGTTAGAAAAAAATTTCTGTACAACAAACGAAAAAAATTTGCCTACTGATTTTTTTTTGTTGGTGTCCAGATATATGAAATTACACACCATAAAAATCTGGATACGATTTTGCTTTTGATTCGTAAGTTCTGATGTGATATATTTAAGGATGCATGAAAACAGTACCAGGTTCAAAATATTTGTTTTTTATTTTTTCAACCCCTTAAAATGGTGTAAATGACCAAAAACCAACTGTATCACCCGATGCACGTTTTGATTCTGTACAATATGCAAAAATTTGAAAATCAAAGTTACAAAGTGAAAATTTGTGGATTTTTGGCAACAGCGCGTGCCGAAACAAGGATGGTTCTAAATGCAGTTACTGTGCAATGAAAAGAGAGAGTGAATGTCCATATAACTTTGTACTGCAATCTAAACGTGAGACGCTCTATAACCGGATGTATGCGGAAACTAAAATATAAATGTGCATTGAACTTTACTACAGACTTTCTACCAATAAAATTATATGGTCATCGCTTATACAGTCGCATAGTAAAAATGGATTGGTGGTATCCTTGCACATTAGTTCAGTGTATGGCTTGTTGTGGCAATGCTGCATTTGATGCGCAATTCAAGGTCACCCTTATAGCTGTGTCACTTCTGAACATGCAGGTGGGTGGAGCTCTTAAGCACTACCAGCATACAGACGAGCTTTTCAAATGTTTGTCATTCAGCATTTCAACCATATTTTTTTAATTTGCTTGTTGCCTCGTATAAAATTTTTAGGTAAATTATTTTAAATATAGTAAATTGTTAAGATGTAAAATTTTATGTTTTATTTCAGGGCATTCTGTCGATACAGACGTGCAGTTTCAGATGAGAATTTGAAGCAACTTAAAATTGCAATAGACAATAAACTCTTGTATGAAGGAACTGAGAAAGAGAAAGAAATTGAAGGACTGAAAGTTGATGCATGATTAATTTTCAACTCAGGATACAGTTCCAGGTATGTAATTTAAGCTGTCAGTAGGACGTTTACTGTTTGGTGATTGTAGCCTATTCAATAAAGTTTTTTTTTGTTGTTGTTTGTAAATACTTGTCTATCAACATTTTGTAGCTACATGGGAAGTGAAAATAAAAAATTTTCTTGGAATTGTATTGGTGAGGAGTTTTTACGTTTAGTCTGCACCAGTTTTTGCATTATTTGCAGTGGTGCAACTAAAATATGGGAGGGTCACAAATCTTCATAATTTCCATACATCCGTACATGATAGGGTCCAGTACTAAGCATACATTTCTTATACTATTACATAATTATTTTCACAATATTCCAGTCAGCATCATAACCATTTGAAGTTTTTCAGCCAGTATTATAAAACTTTCACAATTTTATCCACCATTGCAGGAATTTTGGCGGTTGGTTTGGGTGAGGGGGGGCACTTGCCGTAGTGCCTCCACCCCTCACTTACTTGCACCTGTGGTTCTTTGTACCCTGCTGTTTTAGCGATTTCAAGGGTATAAGGGTAATAAGTTCTCTTACTGCCTTGTATTTTAGTCTTTAATTTTGAATTGTTAGGAATTTTAGAATTAATACAATGTAATATGCCTTTTTACACAACATTATAGCTTTTTCTGTGCTCATTTTTAAATTCCCATCTATTAAATATGACTTTGTTAATGGTGTTTAACTACAGTAAAAACTACCATTAACTAAGCAATAGTTTGCAGAACATTGTGTTAGTAGTTGTTTGGATTGTTTCACTCATCACTACTTTTGTATGGATGGATGGTCGCTGTAAGAGAGACTTTTCAACTCAGTATTTAGTCCTGCAGTTTGTTTCTAGTCAGGTGAAGAGCCTGCAAAAGGTTTTGTGAAGTAATGTTGAGCCGAACACTGGCCCAATTTACTCTCTCGGGCCGAAGGCCATAGCAAATAAATTCCCTGAATACTTTGCCCCACGGCTAAGCCCACACAAACGGGGCAAGAATCGAGCAAAACTCCTACGTATTCTTAAAGATGTAGGCTGCAAGGTTGGTCAACTAAATTCTTGAACAAAGAAATTTGTGTAAATTCACTGATCATAAATGTCTTCAGGTACTTTCAGATTACAAGCCTTTACTATGTAATGCAAACATCCAATAGAGCTTCATGCATCGTGTGCACTATTCTAGTTTACAAACACTCCAAACGTCGATCGCCCACCACAAAGAACGATGAAGGGCCCGATGCTTATTACTAGTATATTTGGGTCAATTTTACTCTTGAATTTCTCCGCCACAACTCATTAACGCCTCTCATAACATTCATCCGCATACAGTCTCCAGCAATTTCAGGGAAACCTACACTTTATTAGACAATCCCCTTTTTTCGAGGGCGACATTAAATTTCCACAAACTCGCCAGCCTGTACACATCCAGGCACAATCACATTTTCCGTCACTCGGCGCTCCCTGTCTCGCTTAAGGCCCCACTTGAGATTAACAGAAGCTAGATGTTCTCCACCTGCCCAAGTTCCGTGGATCCCATCGGCGATAAATGCAACGGCACGAAATCAGTCGGGGAAGACTCACCCATACCTGGATGTTCCGCTGTCTGCTTAGGTGGACTCACCACACCGGCGGCAATATCCATTGCCAATACTCATGCCCCTTGACCACGGGGCACAGAGAACACACATGAAGCCTCGGGTATCATCCGACGGCACTCGTTAATTCACTAATTCACACAGTGAGGAGGGCTTCCCAGCCTAGACCACCCCTCGTCCACGCCCGACACAAGAGTGAGCTCTCTTGCTCGAGCAGCCGCCAGCTCAGCTCGCCGACATGCGCGCCCCTACCGCCGGTCGACGGAACCAGACCACCCTCTCCCCTCCCGGGCCTACCCCTCCATGGCCAGTGGAGTGGGAGGTCCGAAGAGGAAAGGGAATGCACCGACACCGTGAACTGGGGCCTCCACTATTGTTCACCCGAGCCGAGATCCTCAAGACCCTTTGAACACCCAAAACACAACCTAGACTCAGGACTCTCACTAATCACTCCTAATAGAAAGCCCCTTAAGAGCATCCACCTCCTTCAGGACAACCCCTAATTAAGGGTGATCGCTCAAAGTTTCAGGATTTTGCATTTTTGCCAAGTAACCTATGTACTCTGTATGTTGCATACATTGTTTCCTGCTAAGTGGAAAACATTGGATTCTCTCCATCCAAATGTCAGATTAATGAAAATTTGTGATCAAAATATGATGAATAATAAATCGTAATTATTTTTGTAGTTGATAGTGCAAATTAGTGAAACATATGTGTGTGTACGGAAATACAGTTGAGGTTATAGTTAGAATGCAGGAAAGAATAATTTAATTTCATGTTTGTACTCGAGAATATTCAACTTTTAAACATTAAATAAATTGTAATTTTCTGCATATTAACATTTTTACATGTCATAGTTTGTGTAAGCATGTATCTTAATTCACAATTTTACGGTTCTCCACATGTACTAATGATATAAGACTATCCTTGTTACAGAAATAAAAAATTTATGGTGAAAGTTAAAACACTGAGCTACTGCAGGATAGGTTTGTGGTTATGAAAAGAAACTTTTTTATCTGTGTTATATTTTAAAATTGTAGCAAATTTTACCTAATAATTAAAATATCTGCAAAAATTCTTTTGTTATTAATTACAAAGCAGTTGTAAAGTAGGTCAGTGTTTATTGGTTTAGTTACAGTAATTTTAATACATAGTCGTACAAGCAAAAAAAAAAAAACAGAAAAGTTCATTTTGTTATGTTTTTATACATAAACTGTAGATTTAAATTTTATATTGTGAAAAATAATATTTTTTCATTGTTTAAAAGTTGAGCAGTTAACAAAATATAAATACACAAATGTACAAATGCAAAATTTTTAAATTTATTTAAAACACCTTTAGTTCATGTTGCCACCTTTTAATACGACTGATTAATTAATTTTGTTCTTAGGTAATATTTGGTTTTTATTTCAGTTTCTAAACATTGAAGTTGTATCTTATGTTTTTTTGCAGGGCTTATTTTGTAGATGGGCCATTTGTTCTTCTGGAGAAATGCCATACGTGACTGGAGTTAACTCCTTGGATTCCACTGCGGATAAGTCTCGTACTCGCATAACTGATAATTCAAGGTGACACTTTCATCAAGTGAGCAAGGATGTAGTCTGTGGGTTCACATGCACATTCAGTACTAATGTACAGTTGTACACTGGTGTATATGTGCTCAGTGTTTCTGTAGCTCTTTAAATTTGTAATGTATTATTGTTTTATTTGTTAATTTTATATGAAAATTTTCTTTGGTTTACAAAGGTAAGTTATAGGCCTCAGTAAGAATAAAGGTAGTGACAGTTAAAAGATTTATTGATTTATTCGATCCCAGGTAATCCCTTCAGTGAAGTTTGCACCACCACAAATTAATATAATTACAGATGTACTGTACTGTCCATTTTTAGTCCATGTTAAAGTATTTCCCACATTCTGGTGCAAATTATTCAGTTAGTGTGTAATGGGTTAGTTTTAAAAAAGTTAGGACTACGCAGCCGTACCATGCATAAATCTGTAGTGACAGTATTTCTTATCATAGCATCTGTTAGTCAAATTTGACTTATTTTGTAAGAAAAAATGTATTCATTCAGTGCTGAATTAGCGAAAGAATCTACAGTTGATGTTGTACAACCTTAAACTAAGGGGGCCCGCAAGCAGCGAGAGATTTCTTCATGTTGTTCTCCCACCTGCCCAGTGTACCAGTGTTAGTGCCGTATGGCATGTGGTGAGTGTTAAGAAAAGAGAGGGATAGGCAAATGGTAAGACAGCTTGAGAAGGGCAACTCCAGTGTTCTGCCATCCCTTATATTTTATTTGCATTATAAACTCTGAAATAACTATTTCATTTTCTGACTAGGGCCATGTCACAACCCTCTGTTAAATCACATATTTGTCTTTTTGTTACTTAAGGGCCATGATTCTTTTATAGTTAATGTGCAGACATCTAATCAAACATAGACAACTTGCATGGCAGAAACCCTTAGGATGGGAATACTCCCTGTGTCAATCTCGACATGTACCTGGACCTCAACTGGCAGCAGGAGAGATGTAAATTTTGCACATCTAATTTTCATAGTACTGTTCATCATAACCTTGGTAACCGGAACCGTTATGTGCATTTCTCATAATATACCAAGTTAAAGGGCGCGAGACTTCATTTTAACACTTTGCTGCCAGCTCAGGCATTCTAGGACTAATACGCACGTGTTTAGGGTTTGTCTGAACTTTTACTGGTCCAGAACTACTCTGTTAATTTCTGCTTAAGGATGCTGCCTACCTCAGAGCCACGGCAGGAACAAGCATAGGATTTTACATGTTGAATTATATTCAATATCGCTCAGTACCTGTTGAATCTATATATACGCCACCACTGACATTCTTAGTCATCTCTGTGCTGCGCACATTCCTAAACAATATTTTAGGCAGTTGTTTCAATACCCTGAAAACTCAGAGTATAAAAGTGTTTTTACGCACTGAAAACATTTGAAAACACAATTTTTCCCTGCAATTTTATTCGTTTAGAAATATTTACCTTTTTCGATGCAGAAAATGATTTTTGTTCGGAAGCAATATCACAACAGTAGCTGAGCGCCACCAAATATAATTTAACATTTAAAAAGCTATCCTTGGTATCGCCAGAGCTCTGAGGTAGGCAGCTGCCTTAACTGCAAGTTCAGTGTTTTGTCAACTATTTAAGTCTGGCATGTCTCATCTCCTTTAATTGTCCATCTGTGACAACTACACAAGATAAACCAAATGAGTGTTATTTGTATATATCTTACTCTGCCAAACAAACCCACATGTTGAATCAAAACGAATAGTCATTCTTTTTAAAGTTTCGAGGCGCCTCTCTTGGCCAACAAAGTCGGGATGAATGAGTATTCACCATTGTGACTTCCTAAACACTGTGAGATATCTCGTGCTTCCAGTCTCAGCCGGGATTAGCTGGGGTGGGGCCGACGTCAGACTTCACAGTAATGTAAACTCAAGACTGTCTTTATCACAGTTTATGGCTAAAAAATATTTTGGAATATATTATGAAATGGTATGTCTTTGTTAAATCTGTAGCAATAGTTTTACAATACTATACAGTTATGTTGTTTTAAAATAAATTATGTACAGTGTTGTGGGACTCTGTAAGTGCACGAACCATAGATAAACCACAAAAGAATACTAAAAAACTAAACAGTTTTGGATGTCAGTGTACAAAAACTGAGAACTGGGAATCATAGATAATGCAGTGAAACACTCTTAAGAATCTTCTCATTTAAGAAGTTTCCTGGTTAATGAATAAATTTTCACCTTGTCAATGAATATGTATATTATTTAATCCTTTTGAGAAATTTTCCATGTTAATAAGCGTTGTTTATTTCTGTCCCTCCACAAACGTCTTAACAGTGATCTACTGTAATTTGGAGGATTGGCACATTTATAATATAAAATCATGCTGAGGCATATGTATCATTTTGTATGAGTTACAGTAGTATATGAAATAAATCACATTTGCAGTTCATTACCGTCACTTTTGCCTTCGAGTTCATCGTACTTGAATGGGAATGACTGCATTGTGTGTGTGAGATTTCATTACAAGAGTGATCTGACATTTTATTGTTAAGGTAATCCCCTTGGTAGACTATGTGTAAAGCACAAAATTGATAGAGCACTGAGGCTGTGGCTGAATGGCATGTGTAATGCAATATCAATGCTACATGCAAGCCCCTCAACTAGTGTGCATTATTTTACTATAATTATTTTTGGTAAAGGACTTCAAGCAGTGAACGTGTAATTTTATTTATGGAGGTACGGATGGCGGAAATTTCTGTGTTCATGTTTTTAAAATCTGGTTGTTATTTTTTTTGCTATTTGGAGACCCCTGAAAACCATGTTTCTAATTGTGCCAAAATTTTAATTTACAGCAACGTAGTGTGTTCTTTTTGTTCGTACCTATACAAATGTGATTCGTGGTAAAACTTATAACTGGTTAATATGCCGGGCTGATAAATATATTTGGGAGTTACGCATATGATTGAAATTTTTTTTTCTCTGGAGTTTAGCAATGTCTAATACATTTCAAGCAGCGTGTACTCTCACATTTTTTTCTGTGCAGGATGCTGAAGATAGGGCAGACCACAGCTTGGAATCAACAACATACCAAAGATATTAACGAAATAGTTGGTGTGATGCACAGCATAGAAAAATGATACCAAATTATAGGTTAATTTTTGAAAATTTGCTTGGTTACCTTTTATTATTATTATTATTATTATTATTATTATTATTATTATTATTATTATTATTATTATTATTATTATTATTATTATATGAAAACTGATTTGAGATAACACAGTGGTAACTCACATTCGGGAGGGTCAGGGTTTGATTCTTGCTCCACATATGCTGATTGTGGTTTTCTACGATATTTCAAAATATTTTTCTGATTAATGTTTGTATTTTTAACTACAAACTGTGTTTGTTCCCTCACCCATTATTCTTCTATTGGAATTAATTCCATAATCTGGAATGTGGGTATATCATTAGTATATAATTGACAGCAGGTCACTAGAGAAAGAACCAGAAGTTCAGGCAAGAAAGGGCATGGGAAACGACTAACCTGTAGCAAGGAATCGCTTCAGCATTTACATGGAATAATTCTGTAAAATTCTGGAAAACTTAACTGAAATCATAATTGCCAGAATGGGTATCACATTTGCATCATTATAGATGTGAGTAGACTAGTAACCATGGTTTCACTTCTGTACTTGCATACATTACTACATCAATATCTAATTTTTTAACTTTTTAAATTATTGTACGAATAGATTTGAAGTGAAAGCGTGTGTCGCATGCTTTCATATCTTTTGTTTATTCATTACAACCCTGAAAAATACATCTGTGGGTTATTTTGGCTCTTTTGAACCTAAGTGCTTCATTGGTTCTTATATGACATGTATACAAAAATTGTGTGTGTATACATTTACTATATACGTATATATATATTTTTTTTTGTTTCCTATGTCATTTTTTGAGTACGGTGAAATTAGAGTGCTGGGTCTTCTACTACAATGTTAATATTGTGTTCTGGTAACAAAGGGCATAAAGATACAAATTGGATAACAATAGTAGCATAAGGCTTCATTAGTACTTATTTTGCTGTCAATAGCATTCAAAAATTCCTATATGGTCTACTATCCAAATCAGATATAGTAATTTAATTGGTAAACATAATAATATATTTTATTTTTAATTATGAGGACGAGTCCATGTTGGAGCATAATAAGCAGTACGTTATTACCAGAAAATAATCCACTATAAAAGAGAAATGAATAATGAGATATAATAGAAGTTTTTATTTTGACTGGCACAGGTATCTAACTAAATATTCAGGTGATAACATCACATTAGGTATGGGTGGATTAAAATACATATTTTTATACTGTACAATATGCAGTGCATATGTCTTCTTTTGTGATACAATGGGCCATATTGAAGCATGACTTAATTTGCTGGTAAAACATAGATTATTGTGATTGTGAATAAAAATTAGCACCTCTTAAAAATTAAGATTCACAATAAATGTGTACAAAGTTTGTCTCTTTAATAATGGCAACTTTCAAGTACATATTTAATAGAGATACTACAATAAGCCTACACCCTGCACAGTGTGGAACAAGTTGCCAGTGATGGGGAAGTCCTGTATCCCTTCTGCTGCACTTGTTCTCTGAATGTAATGAATGGAGTGGCTGACTTGCCTGTAGAACATCTGGAACAGTTTGAAAGTGGATGCAATGAAGATATTCCTTCTTCAAATCCCTGTGCACCCAATTTCACAACCCTACTGTGCCATATTGCAATGGGCACGTTCAATTTTAATTTAGCTGCAATGTTCCTGTTTGGTGAACATCTTGGATTCTAATTATAAAACCAGTCTCTAACAGGTAGTTATTTCCTTCGCCAGCACAGTACATGTACATTGAATTGACCTACTGTGAATACATCAGTGTTGCCACTATTATAGAAATAGCCTTAATAGTTTTCTCTTTTAATTGCCATTTGTCCAAGTTCTACAAGCTGTATTAACTGTTTATTTCACACATGTTTTTTGTTTGTCCTGACTCACTACAGCTTACACCAGGGTGTACATACACTGGTTACTTATATTTTGCAATGCTGCCAACATTCATGTTATGTGTCCCTACACCTCCCTTTTTAAACATGTGCTAGTAAGATTATACATAATTTTAAATTCACGATCTTATGCTATACGCATTCACATATCACAGTGATGGCAAACTTTACATCATTACGTAATTTCTTCATACTATGTGTATATTAGTAAGTCATCAAAATAAATCAGTGCACCATCTACAGTCCACTACAATGTCTGTATTACAACTTTTAAATACTTTACTGTCGATACCTGTTGTGGTTGTGCAGTACATATGAAGAATTGGCCTTCAAGATTTACATGCCAGGATGAGTTCTTTATATCCCAAATACTAAAATATCGAGATTTCCCTAATTTTGCTGCCACATTCCTGACCGTAGACTGTGACTTTACAGTTTTTCTGGTTGGTGGAAGCGAGTGAAGAAATAAAAAGTTGGCAAGTTCAGTTTCAACCTGGTAGCAAGTCTTTACAGTCCTTTCCTGGCACAACCAATATTATGCATATTTTGTTGGTCACACCTTAATTCTGCACTTATTTATTTCATGCCCGTTAGTTTCAGCAATATGTAGATATGTTACTTGAATATTACGATCATGTTGTCAGCAGTCTGCCGCCCTGACTTGTGATGCTTTTTGCAACACTTCTAAATAACTGGTCTGAACCTCGAAACTTGTAAGCATCACGACACTCAAACTGAAGATGCCCAGTGGTTAGCAGCCTTGCCCATTGTTCCCAAGTCTTATGACGTCTGTCTTTGTCCCAACTACTGAACTGACACCTGGCAGTAACACCCCGGTCAGTCGTTCTACACATCTCAACACTGTCTGCATAAAATGCATCCCAAAACCTGAAGTGAAGCCTGGCGGTAACACCCCGGTCCTTCATTCTTCATGTCCCAACTGAACTGCTTTTGTCCCAATCCTTAAACCTTAAAAACGTGCTAATTTTGTTCCTGTTTGACGTCAAAATCCCTGCCACTTGTCCCACAGACTTTGGTTCAGTTGCGCCAATCAGGAAGCAACTTCGGGAAGATGGCCGTGCTCCTCAAGTGCAGTAACTTCCTGCCATTGCCACATTTGTTACATGTTGATTGAATTTTATTCTGCTACACACAGCAAAATACCCTACATGTTTTCCTTTAATCCTGAAATTCCTTATATTCTAATTATTTTAACTGTTTAACATTTGTATCTTAAATACTGTAGTCTGACTTTCATTCCCTCTCGTCTGACAGCTAGGGTGGTTACGTGAGTGGGAGTGGAGGACGAGAAGGTCATGATGCTTGCCAAGTGCATCTTCCACAGAGACAACATATATACATTTCTGTTTTTCTAAATAAAATTCTATGCATTGATGTTGGCTTTATGACAAAGATTTTATCAGCATATAACATGATGCAGAACAGAATAAATTATTGCATGACAGGTTTATTTTTACAAATGAGGGATGATGCATTTAGATGTTCTTCGTGGTTCATATTTATCTGCAGGATACCTATCCTTTCACAGACATTTAGTCTGAAGATTGGAATAAGATCTTTATCCACAATCACAAATGTTTCATGCACACTTATGTTGTTGAAAGACTGACTAAGATTCTTGCAACCTTAATTTTATAGTCGTACATGTCAAGTGGCACATTTTTGTGCCTATCTTGACTTCTAGATATACATTTTGCAAATAGGTGAACGTTGTGAGTGGTAAAATGTTTACACCAACACTAAAGTCATATTTGAATTAACACTAGCATTTTCAATAAGGAAAATTTATGTCCATTTATTTGAAATATGGCTAAGTATCTGGTTTTGACTTCAATAATAGTTTTTGTACTCAAAAGACATTTTCTTCCATAAGACCAAGTTTTTACGATCACGTAAATTCTGATAAACATCTGTAAGGCTGTTCAGGGTTTTTAGATGGCAGGAATAAAAAAAGATCTACATATTTTCTAAATTTAAAATGTTTTTTTTAACTTGATGTCTGCAGCATATTTTTGACACGCTATTTTATCTTATTAGTGAATGATTGTTTTGTACCTGTTTCTTTGATATTTTGAACACATTTAATTCAGTTTCAGTTTGTGTTTTTGGTTATATATACGGTTTACTTTTTTTCACGCCAAATCTTAACTTTTGTTCTGCTCGAGAACAGGGTAAGTGTGAGTTGATCAAAAAAACTGCACATTCGGTTACGAGTAAATATTATTTGGGTTACCTTTTTAAAATGGAAGCTAAAATTTTGTCTTACCTACCTTATCTTCGTTAGATTTTTTAAATGCTTAGTATTCTTATGTCTTAAAACTTCATATTTTATATAAGTTACTTTCTGAACTTTGTCTTTCACGTATATGTTGCATCAAGGAAGGTGGCATGGCGCAACTGTAAGTTTGACTAACTTTCAAGAGGACCCGGGTTCAATCCCTGGCTCTAGCCATTCTGATTTCTGTTTTCCATGGTTTCCAGTAATCATTCCAGGCGAATGCTGGGTTGGTTCCTTAACAAAGGCCATGGCCGACTCCTCTCCCAGTTCCTGCCCTTGTACTAAGTTGTGTATCACCTTCTCTAATGACCTCGCTGCTGAGACTTAAAGGCCCAGATACCTTACACGTACGTTGTACATTTTTACAAAGTGGTTTCAACTGCCACAGTCGGAGTATGATTTCCCTCTTGCCAGACGTTTATGCAGGTCTTTCATGTATTTTTTTTTAAGTGATTCTTTGATATCTGCTTCTTTACACGTATTTTGTTTCATCGACATTGATGAGGTTAGGACTTTCTTGAGAGGGGGCAACAAAATTGTAGACTTCCAATGCATCTTCCACTGAGATGTTCAAAAGCAGCACTATATTTTGTGATTCACTCTCAGATGTGCAGTTCTAACCCACATTGCTTTGCTGTGATAACTTAGCTGGCACATTAAATGCATCCACTATGATGGACACAACATCTTTTTTGTAAATAAAGTATGACCTATGCTACACAATTGTTGTAGAGACAATATTACAAACACATTTATGTACACAGCCTGTCGACTGCATATATGGACTATCTGTCCGGTATATTGTGTGTTTGTGTTAAAATATTACTGTGAGCCTGATTCACTACAGCTCTCGCCTGGATGCCACAACACACTTATACATCCCAGTGCTGCCAACTTTCATGTTATACACCACTACACAAACTAAATATACGTCAACAAGTTAGGGTCTGCTATCATTCCAACTGAGCTTATTTCAACTTTAGATGATGCTGCAGTCTGCTGAGTGGAAAATTTGTTGTAGTACAACCAAATGTAAAATGTGTTGTTTTGTTCTATTTAAACCAAGTGAAGTGGTTCAGAGTTTAATATTGTATTCCAAAGATCTTGGGTTTGAGTCCCATCCAGCCATTCTGGTTTTGGTTTTCTAAAATTACTTCATTAAAATGTAGGATTGTTCCTTAAAACAAGCAGTGTCCATTTTCCTTCTTGTTCTTGATGTTCAGGCCCGCCTAGTTCCTAATTCATTTCTCCTTGTACGTATTCATACATTACCTGACCGGGGGGAGAACAAAAAACTCTTAATCTTTTTTTAATGAAAATGGAGTAGGTTTTAGTGAAAAAAAAAATGAGAAGCTGAAAAGGTGGCTGCTGCAGAAACAAAGTAAAGGAAGTGTTTATGGTAGTGTAGCAATGCTTGAGAATGAATTAAGGTTAGTTTACTCACATTATTTTGTGATATCAATGCAGTGTTGAACAGAATAAATCGTGAAATGGTATGGTCACATGACGAACACAAAGCCATAGAGGTATTAAGGAAGCAAAAATGCTAATAGGAAAACAGAGCACGCCCTACTACTTTTCTGGGAAAGTTATGGCTAGAGATTAACCCCTTGGTAGGATGCTGGACCAGGGCTAACAGAAAATGGGCATAGAAACTGCTACGTAATGGGCATTACGTGAGGGTGGCTTCATGGACTGCAGATTCTGTTTCTAATGACCTTGTAGCTGACCAGACATTAGGCTTTTTCTTACCTACTTAAGGGTGCTGCCTACACAGCCGAGGTGAGTGAAAGGATAGGGATTTACATGTTCATTTAAGTGGCATGTAACCTGTCGAAAAACACACATATGCTGCCAGTGACGTTTTGTTCATCTCTGTGCAGCCCACATTACTATAATGATGATGGTTTAGAAGCACACCAAGGTTTCCACGTTCACTGTTTTTTTTCTCGTATACACAATTCCTGCTAATTTTCTTTATGCACACAATTCTTTGAGATTTTCATGTGCTTCTATAATGCTTTTAGGAGCATTATGTACCACTTGAATAACATCCAAATATTTTCCCCTTTTTGCAGAAAAAATTCCCTAATATATTTGTGCCGACTGTGTATAGTAGGTTGCTTTTCCTTAATTTCTAACAGTATTTGATTAAAAAATTCTAAATGTAATTGCTGCTTTTTAGTTCAATTTCTTTTAAATTGTGTACCAACACTGTTATGCGGGTATGCACTGTGTTCAAAAACACAAAATCTGGAAATAAATCATAGTGTTCAATGGAACAATCACAGTTCAGAGTCAACACTGACACTACTGTATTTACGGTAATTTCTGGGATGGGAAGGCCAAGGTTGGGAAGTTATAAATTTCAATGATGCCCTTACACTGCAGTAAGCCCTATACATTAGATAAAATAAATAAGAGTTCAGCAAATAATAATATGAGCTCCAGTAAAAGGAAGCATGGTGGCTTATTTGTGAGACCATTCGCCTCCCACCACGATGATCTGGGCTAAATTACTGGTGGGGTGGTCCCTATTATCACATGTTGGAAATGTCTTCGATGTTGCTTTTGGCAAACTCTGGTTTTCTTGGGGACTTTCTGTTTCCCACTGCATTTACATTCAATTGCTGCTCCACTGTGTCTCACCTCACTTCATCCATATTCGGGTTGGCTGGGTGTAGGGTGTGTATCTCGAAGTTAAGGGTTCTAGTTTGCAGCCACAGAGGTTGAATGGGAAATCAATTTTATAAGATGATTCTCAATGGATTAATTTTAAAAGTAAATAAATTAATATAGTATGAGGATGGTTCCTAAGCGGCAAGGTTCCCGAGCGCCAGGGTATCACATCTCCAGAACGCAGACTTACAACTGGGCACCTATAGGCTTCTGTTTGATCTGGAGGATGACGTGAGATGAAGCCCTACAATAGAAAAGTGTCAGAATAAGAAGGTCGGGGGAAACAGGAGATCCCTGAGAAGGCCCGCCACCAGGCACAATTCCCATATGTGGGAACTGATCATGCTGGGAATCAAACCCAGATCACCTCTATAGGAGGCGAGTGGTCTAGTCACTGTGCCAACCATGGGCCCATTAAAAATAACTCTTAAAAATTAGAAAAAGTTATACATAGAATGTCTTAATAAGAAATATTGCAAGAGGAACGATTTTTCTAAAAATGTGTATTTGAATAACATATATGTGTGTGAAGCATACATTTGGAAATTATGTTTTAGATATTAAGTAATAAAAGTAACTGCTTGCAATGTTTCTCATGTGGCAGGTTTCTTCCAGAAATTATATATAGAATAATTTTGGTTTTGATTTTGTAATTATTTTTTTTAAATTTGTAATAGAGAAGTATAGTAATTTTATCATTTCATTGATTCTCCTTAAACTCTGCATGTGCAAGCTAGGAAGGTGAGGCTCTAGAGTCATATGAAAAAAGAGATGCGAAAAGGAAAAAAATAACTAAGAAAAAATTGTATTTTAAATTTTAGCTTAATGTCTTTCATTCAGAAACTGTGATTAAACTTTTTATTTATAAATTTTTAAATATTTTTACATTGTACACATATCCATTGATATCTACTCTTCGACCTCGTGCCTGTTCGCCACTTTTTATTTTCCAAATAAAATAAACTATAGCCGGTATTTGCTCATTTATTTTCCCTAATACTTAGAGTCTGATCCTGAGTTAATTGCTACACCCTTGCTTCTGCAGAGAAGACTTTATCTCTTTCTGGAGAGCAAGGTTGAGAATGGTGTGACATTGTGTAGTTTACTTATTTACTGGATGCATGCTAGGCTTTCGTATTTGTACATGATAAGGGCCCCAAAACCTATGAAAGTTAAAATATTATATTTACAGTAAAAATAGATACTATGTACGTCTACACAACAGGTCGTATCACGCAAAAATATAAGAATTATTAATACAATTAATAGTTTTAGCTAACCACCTCCGTAATATGCAGTTCAGTAAAATGTGTGGAAAATATTTCTTTAATTATCGGTGCACTGTTCTTCCCTTTTCAGGCTTATTTCTACACCTGAATATAATTTTTAAATATGTTGTGTACTACAGGAAAACGTGAATTTTACAAGTATGGAGAGTACAACCTCGATTTAACAACACAACACAGATTTAGCGGAATTGTGAACCTCAATTTTTATGAACTTTCATTTTAAGAAATCTGCAATTGTATGAGGTGCATCAGTAATTTTTGTAGCGGTAATCAGAACGTATTATCCAAGAATTTAGATTATCTGTGGTATTGTTCGTTACTTTCAACTAGCACAAATAGTCTGGAGTTGAGAGTAGTTACTGACGTCTGCAACAAAATAGTTTAAAGAACCTATTGGAACCCCTTCCCCAAAACTATTTCTACACATGCTCAAGACACCAGGAAAGGATGGGGAAGGTACTTTTGAGCGATGCTTTTCAGTTGCATAGTCTTGTGCACGAAGTTATAGTGTTACACATATTTCGTCAATCCTACAAAGTTTCTTACACCTAAAGTTTCCAAAAATGTTGTTGTCCATGTTTTCTCTATTCTTAGTTTTACTGTGCTGTCTTTCAAATACTTGTATCCAACCTGAATTTTCACGTTCAATCTAACTAAGCTGTTGATAAGAGTAAATTTGTTATTTCGTATAGTATTTGTACTAAATACGTACTGTTCGATATAGGGGATGTGGTGGCAGTGTGTTTATCCCACTCGGCCTCCCACCAAGACAATGCTGGTTAGATTCCCTTGCGGGGTCGGTGCCCAGATCTTTGCATGTGGGAATCATGCCAGACGATGCCACTGGCCGGCGGACTTTCTCAGGGATCTCCCGCTTCCCCGTCCCTCTCATTCCGGTGATTCTCCATCACATATCTATATCACCCTTCGGGGTGTGTAGCTGCCTATGGGCACCCAGTAATACAATCTGCATTCAGGGTACGATACCCTGGCCCTCTAGTATCCACGAAAATATTTTTATATCTGTTAATGTGCAGTATCACAAGCAGAGTTTTAGTTAATATTTATTTGCATTATTTGGTTATTTAGAAAAAACATATTTAAAACTGTGTATTTATAGTTTTTCAGTAAAATATGTAAATTTGTTGTAAACTCATAAATCCATAACACCTGACCAATGTTTACGATGCAATCAGTCATATGTTATTTTTAAACTGGAATATATTCTCACCAATTCAGAGTCATAAGATGGGCATTTAAAAAATTCTGACTTATGCCGAAGGTATTCGTACAATGGTTAAGTGCTATTGTAATATATTTTCACTAAACCACTGAAAATATTGTTATAAATTAGAAATGGAAATTTTAACATGCTATATGTGATATCATCTTAACTTTTGCTGTTTGTCATGTTGAAGTCAATTTTTTTTGTTATTCTTATTTATCGAAATACTCGCATTAAGAATAAATATTATTTATACTGAATATAAATGCCATGAAGTACTTCATGAAATCTGAAATAAAACTAGTAGAAATGTTTCTTCATGAAAACAAATAGTGACTATATTAAAAATGTTTGCACCTTCACTATTGCAAAGTTTTTAAAAATTTGAGAACAATACCAGTAGTCAGGGGTGTCCAACTCTTAGATTTTTTTTTAGGGGGGGGGGG
>PNEQ01001308.1:0-29710 GCA_003012365.1 Medauroidea extradentata
AAAAAAAAAAAAAAAAAAAAAAAAAAAAAAAAAAAGACGACGTGCATTACAAGGAAGCATTTGGGGAGAAAATAGAGATGTGCACTTAAAAAAAAAAAGATGAAGCAGACACGCTATCAGCCTTCCGCATCAGCAGGAAGTGTCCAGCAGTAAACAACTGAATAGATTACGGATAAAAGTGGCGTATGTGACGCAGCGGGCCCAGCTACTTATGGCTTTCATCCCCGGGATTATAGTACCGTGATGTCCGATGAAAGGAACCAGACGCGTCTTCACGCTTGACAGTCCGCGTTACTCCATTCATGTAGGCCTCATTTTAACTGATTTTAACTATTGCTTTTCAATTTCCGAAAAAGGAGATGGGGCGGGGAATTTTCCCAGACTATTCCCAGACTTTTTTTCAGGCCACTAAAATTCCCCGACTATTCCCGGTTTTCCCGCCCTGTCGCCACCCTGATTTAAGATATAATATGTCTCCAGTCTCACCGTAATTACATTTTTTTTATAACAAGAGTAATAATCAAATGAGATGTATATTTAACAATTTTGCAGAACATGACTTAGTAACAGTAAGTAAAATAAAAAGTATGGAAATATTTTTGACAACTAATGGCTATAAATGTTCAGTAATTTATACATCAAAAAAATAATTAAGTAACTGTACAGTGCGGTTGTAGCATTGTAAGACAGGGGGTTTAATTTTATTTGGTGAATTAATGTCTTATGTGATAGTAATTTTCTAATATGTTCAATATTGTAACTTTTATTTTAGTGGACTCTGTTCTGGAAGGGGAGAGTAGAAATGCAATTCTTGGTTTCTCGCATGTTCTAAATAGGGTGTAACGTTTGTTCGTTATGGCCAAGTGGCCTTGGTCGGAGGCAATAGCTTTGTTATCTTTTTGTGTTCTAGTTTCTCCGCGGGAGTTTTGGGGCCGTTTGTTGATTTGTTGATTTAATGCGTAGTTTATAATTGTGCCCTAGAGGGTTCTAGATAATGGAACGAATGACAAAGGTCACGCCACCGAGAACCAGCCAATGAGAGCACAGTGTGTGGCACCCCTTCGCCCTTCATTCTGGAATGTTTGCCTCCGCCATTTTAAATAAGTCGTGACGCGATCCAGAGTGGACGTCCGCAGGGCTGCGGCCCAAGAATACTTGAAGTGAAGTTCGGGAGTGAATACTTAACCTACACGGGTAGCACCGCGGTCTCTTTTCTTTAACCTTCTTTCGGACAATCTTTAAACAGGGTGTCTACCAGATTGTAAAAGTAAAATTTAGTGACTTTTTCTTGAAAAACTGTTGAAACAGAATTAATTAAAAGTTCAACACGGTCGACAATTGTCATTATGTTTCCTCCAATATAGAGCGCGAAGCATGTCCAATTTTAAAATATGTAATCAATATATACCTAAATTTAAGTTGTCTTTATGACAATGACTATGATAACTAATATACAAACTAATTATTTATTTTACTTGCACAGTGCATGAGAAATACTAGTAGTGTAAACATGCACAATTGACAAATGATTTGCCTAGAATCAAACACACAAAAATAATTTTTGTGACTTATACCAAAATATATTTCAAATTAGTGACTATTGTGGGACTTTCGTGGCCTTTTTCACAATTCGTGACTTTTTTGGGACTTTCGTGACTTTAGTGACATAGTAGACACCCTGTTAAATCTACCAAATTTCTTTTCCGCCCATGCATGTAGGCCGTTAGGTGCAGAGAGCCAGGATGGCTACTCCTTCGCAGCGCATGTATTCACAGTGTGCAAATTTCTTGCCTAATTTAAACGCCTGATATAGAGATGCTGTGTTTCCGCTTATAACTTTCTGTGAATCGGATCCACCGTGCCAAGGTTGGGATAATGTATTTCGTGCCGATGTAAACAGTAATCTTATAAACCAGAAATAGTGGGAAATAGTAAAGTATATTATTTCGGTACGAACCTTTTCTTTTAAAACTCTGACGGTGACTGTGGAAATTTAAAATTTGCTCTATAATATGACATAATCTACAAAATTATTACTAATAAATTCCGGAGTACCTGACCACCGATCAAGAGATATGTTCCAGCATATAACCTTCCCTAATTTGGCTGGGTTATTCCCGAGCTAGAACACTGGTCTAGGACTGGTGTGCTACATTTGTGACGAGTGGAGCTCAGGTACTTGTACAAGAGCGAAACGCCACAAGGTATACAGCCATACTCGCCCTCATTTTTCAGTACATCAAAAAACTAAATTCAGTAATAATATTTTATAGAAGTTTGACTGTTTTAATAACAAAGGTTAGTACTGTAAGGCACTTGGCCTGCCCACCCTATTTAGTTTTCCAAATTCTGTTTGTGGTGTGAGATAATAGCTTTCTTTGGCATAAACGTAACGTAACTGTTGGTGTAACCATTAAGAACTAAAAGCCTATTTATATGTGTTTCTGGCGTCAGCATAGGTCTAATGGAATCCCGGCATGTCTCGCGATCACTAGGTATAGAATGAAGATTAGGATGAGTCGCTCGGGAGAACGGGAGACCCGGCTTTCCAGTGTGTAGTGCATCGAGATCACCTAGAATAGTTATTAAGGACCTGTGTATAGTTTAGGTTGTAACCGGGACTTGACACATTTGTCTGTGTAGACCACAGTAAATAAGAGAAGAAAAGAAAGAGAAGTTTATTTATTTGCAATGGTTGTAATGTTATTTGCTGTAATTTGAAGTAATTAATTTATGAGCGGTGGGCCTGGCGAAACGGTAAAATAACAGAAGATCGGTCTGGATACAAAATCTAGTAATAAGTTTTCTCTTTGGAATGTTTAATGTTAAATAATGTATTCTCAAGTTTTGAGGGAGTTAAAATGGTTTAAAGTTCTTAATGTTATGATGACACGTGAATTTAAGGTAAATATGTCTCGTGTGAATTTTTTGGAAACAGCATGAAATCCCAAGCAACATTTGACTCTTGGAAATTTTACGAGAATTGTGTCGGTCAAAAGTTATTAGTGTTGGAAGGTTTTTGGTATTTACTTTGGAAATACGTAGATGAGTGAAGCCAGCCCGGCCATTGAGCCGCGGGGGCGACGACAGGGGTTCACAGAGGGTACTGAAGGGAGTACGGCCGGCTATGTCCGATGCCGAGATTTTATTTAATATAATTTTGATTGTTATAATTTTTTTCACTAAAATGTTGAAGCACGTTTTCAAGTTCAGTAGAATATTGCCGATTTTTCTGTGAGTTTGGTCTGTATAATTTGTATCCAGACCGATTATTTAACGTTGATAGAAGATTATAGAACATTTAACCGGAAGGGAGGACGCCATTGTGATTGCCGTGGTTGGTCACTTGCGAGTTTTTTTTAGCTGTCGGGACGTCGGAGTGAACGGACGTGAGTGTGTGGAGAGAGGGTGCCTGTGGGTGCACCACGTGGCGAGGAGGGTTTGGCAATAGGCTAGCAAGCATGTATTTTTTTTGGTAACGTGAGCCCTTGTGCTGTGCATTACGAGTTTTGATTGGAATTCACGGTGAAAGTAATTGGCCCGTAATAAGTAAATTGAGGTCAGCCCACCGCGATTTTGTATAGGGACTTGTATGTTGTGCATGCTGCATTGAATCGGCGCTCTGAGTAAACATCCGAGAACTGAACTTCGCTCTTATTATTTGTGGATAATAAGTATCCCTGTGGTAAAGTGTCTGTACTGGTATTCCTGTGAAATCCCGTTCCTTTCGTTTCGGACTGACGCCGAAGAGGGAGAGAGAACTCGTGACTTTGCCACTGAACCAAACGATAGCTAGCCGAGTGTAGGTTGAATCAAGGATTATATTATAAGTAAAGAGCGACTAGGGACGACTGTGGCAACAACAGTACACAGCCGGTATGCTGGTTTACAGACAGAGACGTCAAAGGGTTGAGACACCTGCTGTTGTGTACAAAGTGTTTAGTTTTACATCAAAATTTGTGTAACAATAATATTGTGAAATGTATCATTGCCGCTGTGGACTATTTAGCCCTGCACAGTAGTAATAAGCCTGATAGGGATATAATAGTACAGACTCTAGTATTGGTGTGAATTTGAAGAATAAATATTAAAACATTCATGCTGAGCTGAAATTAATAATTTTCTCTGTATTGTAGTTTTACATCTTAGTCATTGTGATCGTACAAAATTTACGATTTTCCAAGAATGTTATTTCACGCTTTACACATTCATTACAGCCACTCTCTCCGTATGTTTCTCAGCGATGTTTGATCAATACAATCCACATTAGCTGCGTTATAATATACCTTACGATACATTAGCCTCAACAGTGTACCCTGTGTCAGTCGTCGTCGACATAGCCTTTGTCTATCTTGTTACGAGTTTAGGAAGCAGCAATACGAGTACATTAGCTACCATCAGCGAACACCGTATTTCACCGCATAATGGTCGCATATTTTTTGCCAAGTTGGACGCAAAAAGTCAAAGGTGCGACCATTATTCGAGAAAAATTCCCATGGTAAAATTTCTTTTTCAAACATTTTTCGTCACTAGCCCTATTTATATTACACAAACTCAATATTTTTGACAGAACTATTGACGTATGAGCTCCAAAACCATGACAATTTTGTAACGTCTTGTCTCGCTCCTCTCGTATTGCTTAACCTCAGAACTGGAGCCGGACAACCCTTTCAATTCAAGGGTAACATAGAACTGATCCTATAAAATTACCAACGGAGCTAGTCGTGGCAAATAAATAACTTCAACATTCAGTAAAAGTGCAGGTAGTTCATCATTGAATTTACCCAGCTCGTGAGGGCTGGAAGAGAGCATGTCAACGTTACAAATTTACTAAAATATTCAAAATGAAAATAAGCATTTTTTTGTAACACACGTAACAAACAGCATAAGTCACACACATGAACAGATACTTATAAGTAAAAAAAAAAAAATATTATGGGATATTTTGCTCATTACTAGTCTTACAGCACTTAAAATTCATACTACAGCAGTGGCGATTACGTTTTTACAGCATTCATGTTTGCGCTGTTTTGTACAACGAAATTAATGTGAATGTGTGATAGAATTTTGAGTATTAGCTGTACAAATGTATTATGAATAGAGGCCAGTGACTTTCGCAAATGCGAATAACCGTGATAAAACGTGAAAGTACGCTATATCTGCGATAAATTGAGAAATTCTCCGGACAAGGTGCCTGGGCGCATTGCATCGTCCCAGTGGTTTCTTGGGCCTAGATACTGTGTATGGTATACACGTGGGAGAAAGGCTAGCCCGATAGCACAGAAATAGTATATTGCTCAGACACTCGCACAGACGACACGACAGTAACTATAGGCACCCTTCTCTCTCTCTCACCCTTTCCATTGTAAAAGAACACAGCCAGCTGGCGCAGCCTAAACTCGTAACAGGATAGACAAAGGCTATGTCGATGACAACTGACACAGGATACACTGTTGAGGCGGTCCCATAAAATTTCCGCTCAGCTCAGATGACATGGCTATTTGGAACAAGAACAGCACGTTCTACCTGAATAACGTTGGACATACACAGTTTCATCACTAAGGCCGTTTGCCGCTCTGCTGAGCGTTGTCTGTGCTGTCAATCTCGCACACACGTGGTAACGGTGCCTGCTGTAAGAGCGCTGTCTCACTTTCACTGCTGCTATTTCTCTCTCACACACGTGTACACGTGCATGCATCCCCTCATCCCTATACATGATATGTACGTTGAGATGTGTTTACAGTCGTAAAGAGGAAGCGCTTGTCTGGTTTCGTCACAGTTAGTGCAAAAAAAAATTTTTCTTGGATGGTAATTTTCGCGGCAATCTAGATGCCACGAATGAAAGTGTCTATTCATGAGCAGGCAAAAACTACACAGAAGAGTGATAGTTCTATTTTAATGTGTGGAATATGCTATTGTCGCCTGGAGTGGGAAAAGAGGATGTTTTTGATGAACAAATTCAGTCTCGGGCACAAAAAAAAAGCAAACTATGTTTAGAAAAAGGGGGGAGTCATCAAAAAGGCAGACAACAGTACAGAAGTTGGTGCATTTGAAACTTAAAAATGGGCCAAAGCGGAGAAGTGTGTTTTTATTAAAGATACTGTAAAAATGTGCTTGAAAGCTAACATTCCATTAGAAAAAAAAGATCATCCTGCAGATCGGGACTATTTTGGAAAATATATCCCTGGGTCTGGGGATTTATCAAGTGCAGATAAGAAATGTGTCAAAAATTGGGGATGCTGAAAAGAAAGACTTATTGAGCTACTTCAAAACAAGGAAGTCTACGTTATAGCAGATGAAACTTCAGACTGCAGAGGGCGTTGCGTGTCATTCTCTTCCGTACCGTTTGTGCCACTGGTGCTGCCGGTTCAGCTAATGGCACAACTTGCAGCCAGGCTACTGTAGAAGTTTTGTCAGTACTATACCTCTAAATATCTTGATCCAACGTAACAACTCTTCTGTCAGTGGCAGCCTCAAACTCAAAATGCCAGTGTCAAATATGTTAGTAGCAGAAATGTTCTGGAGAAACATTTCAGATTCTGAAAATAAAATGTCAGTTTGTAAGTGAAACTTATGAAAAGGTTGTTAACCTCATTAAAAATCTTGACTACAAATTAGTGACTTTTGTGGGACTTTCGTGACTTTAGTGACCTAGTAGACACCCTGTTGTGCACACATATTGTGGAATGAACATTAACAACTGTTTAGCAAGTTGAGGAGATATTCTGACGGTGTTTGATCACAGAGGATACAAAACTATTCACAGGAAATCAAACATGATAAAGGAAAAGCCTGTATTATCTCTTCATTGAAAATGTGCTGTACTAAAATAAGAAAGTGGCACTGTTGGAAGCAGTGAACACAAAACTGCTACTTCATCTTCGCACGACGAGGCAGTATTTAAGTGGTATGTTCAACAATGCTCATGTGGTGTCAATGTACAAGGTGTAGAGATAAAATCTGCTGCAGAAAAACCAGCGCAATACATGAAAATGACAGACTTTATAAAGCTAGTGACGGATGACTATGGCGCTTCCATAATCGCCGTGGAATAACTAACAAACGAACATATAGGGAAGCATGAAGTGCTCCTATAGAAGAAATTTAACCTTTCCAAAAAAAACTAAAAAATATGATTGACAACGAGGACATACTTTTGTCTCAGATGTACAATGCAAATGAGACAGTTCTTTATTGGCGATCACTGCCAGAGAATACCCAGGTATTTAAACATGAGACTTCAACTCGTGGACAGAAAATAATTAAGAAAAGGTTTTCTGCTCTTGTCTTTTCAAATACAGATGGGTCACATTGTTTAACTCCGGTCGTTGTTGGTACGTCAAGGCGACCCCGAGTTCTAAAACACTGTATGAATGAGCTTCCTGTAATATATTACAGTTCCAAAAAGGCCTGGTTTATGGGAGACATTTTCAAAGATTAGTTTTTTAAACATTTCATCCCAGAATCACGAAGATATTAGGTGGAAGTGCTGAAAATACCACCAGAAAATGTCAAGGTTCTCCTGATGATAGACAGTGCTCCCCCTCATTCAACAGAAGCAATTTTGTCTGCCGAAGAAGGCAAATTCACATGTATGTTTTTACCCAAGAACACCACTTCAATTCTTCAACCATTAGATCAAGGAATTATTCTTGCTAACAAGAGGCTGTACCGAAAAAGATTTTTGGAGGAAGTGTTGATGGTATTAGAGAAAGAATGTGATGAGAATGTTAAGCGAGGTGATCACACACTGCAGAACCTATGCAATTACAATATAAAATCGGCCAATTTAAACTTTGCTGCAGCATGGAATGCAGTGAAATCCACAACTTTGAAAAATGGGTGGAAGAAAATCCTGTACGACATTGATGTTGACTTTGAATTTCAAGGTTTCCAAGTGGCTGACTATCGTACTGCACTACAGGCTGGGCAAAAATGAAACAGAGGACAATGTCAAGAAGCAGTTGGAAGAAGATGAAGGAGATCCTGGATTCCAGGTGTTATCTGAAATTAAGATAACAGAAGACGTCTCGGTACGGGAAACAGCTGATGCTGATAGTGAGCAGCCGCCAGCACAAAAAGGCAGACTGTCAGTGCTAAGATCTCATCTGGAAAATATTATTGCCTACATGACAACACTTCAGATCCTGAAATCCAGCCATATTATTCCCACTTCTGTGTATTAAGGGAAATCATTAAAAAACAGCACACCTAAAAAACCCAGCTTAAGTTGGAACACTTTCTTTAAGCCTATCACAAAGCCATTTACAAGTGATGAGAGTATCGCAAGCACTTCTTGGACACAGACTTGAACAAGCTAGTGTTGCGACGAGCTAGCAAGTATCAATTCTGATTCAGAATAGACTAGAATACAAATAACTGGACTGGTTACTTCAACAAATTTTATGAATAGCAACTGTGAAGTGACATTTCAGGTTTAAAAATATACAGTACTGTGTTTGTTTATTGAAACATAATGAACAGCATTTGTGAAGTGATTGAATTTCGTGTGTAATTTTGTGGCTCTTAAAAAACCAGATTGTAATTATTCGTATAATGTCCATGCCTTTATTTACAATGACTTAGAAAAAATCCAATTCATCACTCCACATGCATCCATTATGTAAGTTACACTATCTTAGGCCACCCCTGGGACAGACGAAAACCTGGTAAAATGTTGCAGCAGCTGCCAACGAGACTCTCATTCTTTTGCCTTTCTTACACTCAGTATTTCCGTCCCTTCCTCTTCAGAAAGCATCAAGGACGGTGGCTAGATTATTATCTCACATTCACTGTATACAATACTGCGACTGAATGCTAACAGCTGTACCTTTACTGTGAAATATAAAACAGTAGCTCAAGTCCAAGTGTCTCA
The DNA here is from genome assembly GCA_003012365.1 of Medauroidea extradentata. Lineage (NCBI taxonomy): Eukaryota > Metazoa > Arthropoda > Insecta > Phasmatodea > Phasmatidae > Medauroidea > Medauroidea extradentata. Next base: position 8,876 of record PNEQ01001308.1, read on the forward strand.
TGTTAACGCAACGTACTATGAAACCAAGCTGGACCAAACATATTTCTCCTTCTATCCCTCTCCTACTCTTCCTCCGCGCTGCGCCACTTGTTAACTCAATGAGCATACAAAGGCGCACGCTTATCTTTTTACACCCGCTAGTCATCACAAACCTTCCCCCCTCGCAGTCTAAAACCGATTTGAAGACAAACACGCTGTGCTGCCACATGTATCACACTGCTATGTATCAATCAGCTTGTTGTCTATGTCCGTGCGCAGATTTTGGAATTTCGCCATCTACCCTACATTATGATTTACTGGACCACACCTACCCCCAATTTGCCTGGTAAAACAAGGGTTTACTGTACTTCATTATTTTATTATAAGAGGTCATCGATATGCATGCTAAAATTCTGTGTGACGTAGGCTATATATTTGAATTGAAAGTTTTGTAATTAGTGAAAATATGAAAATGCTACAAAATGCTAAATTTTATTTTTAATGTGCTATAAAATAACATCCAAAATGTTATTTTTATGGGCCTCTAATTATGAACTAAGATTGTAAAGGCAACACTCTACTCAGATCCGTGCCCAACTTAACTCAGAGTCAAGTGTCCCAGATGTTTCATGGTGACCCCTCTGCGATAGACGAGGGAGCTAGCCATGTAGCCTGCTAAATGAGGGACAGTGGATAGCGGGATGGCTGAGAAGTAGAGGTCACAACACTGTTCAGGGCAGTTTGGCAACATAACTCTACCGTCAGCTGTCAGCCAGGGTCGTGATCGACTGTGAACAGTCATATTTCAAACTAACTTGATTTGTGTTTCTATGTAACCACAGTATAGGCCTTCAAGAACAGACAATTTTAATTTTAATTTAAGTAATGGAAATTTAAAAATGGAATTTAATGAGAAAATGTTAAATCGCATAGTTAGAAAAATTAATGGAAATGAATCTCGCATTTTCTATTTTCCACATTGGAACAATGATTCTTATGTAGCACCTTTTACTGTAGTAACAGCTTCCAAGAAAAATATGAACAGGAAATAATGACTAAGAAATAAAAATTTAAGTAATGAGTACAGGAGACATTAAAAAGTGCCACTTATATGTTATATCTTTCTTGCTACTAGGAGACAGGTTCAGTTTCTTTTCTTTCAAAAACGCTCATTGAATTTTAGAATTTCTACTGCAGTTCAACTTCTTGCAGCATAACATACACAATAATAAAAAATGATAAGAGTTTTAAACTGATTCTGCACTGCCATTTGTTATCATAATAAAACCAAGTTGCACACAAGCGATGCTGTGTATTCAGTCCAGGTGCCACATTCGCTTTCGTGCTGTACCAAGATGGCATCCAAACCAATCAAGGTCAAGCAAGTCACTGCAGCATTGCAAGATCTAGATGCAACTGCATTTGCACCATTGCCAAATCTCACGTTCACTCTGCCACGCTAAGCAGATGAACGATGATTATCACGTGCGTTTATTATGTTTACTTATAACTTAAAAAAAAAATTTTGCACGGCATGCTGATAATATTGTTGCTTGTGAAGCTCTCGTATCTACGGAAGTGCTCATGGCTATACCACTCGTAAATACCGAACATTTATATAATAAACTGCATACACAAACTGACTGTGCCTTACAAAACACTCGTAATATTCCGTACTCGGAATAGCGGGCTTACACTGTAAATCTTTCGGCTGAAGGCCATGTGAAACAGAAACTTTCATTTATTTTGTACTAGACATTTTCTTCTTTTTTTAAGACACACAATGTGACAAACGTTCATGCAGCAACTAAAGATTAAAATTTAAAAAATTCAATAATCATTTTAAAAAAATACAAAAATAATGTACTAGAATTCATGTAACAGACTTTGTAGCCATTAAAACTGTTATTCAGCATTACTGTATTGTCCTGAATATAAGACAATACTTTTTCCAAAATAAAGAATTTATAAATACGGGGGTCGTCATAATCGTAGCCGACAATTTTGAGGTTACATTTTCAACATGTGTTATGTATAGACAAATATGTACAGTACAACTATTGATATTTCAGGGTATTAAAAAAACCAAACAGTTTTATGTACCACTTTTACTTAAAACAAATTAGATAGCCGATAAAAATGTTTCACGTTTCATTGCCTTAAAAGAGCGTAAACATGATGTCTATTTCTATTGTTCTGTTAAGGTCATGGATATGCACTTACATAGCAGTAACATCTGTGCACACTAAAAGCACCATCTTGTCGCTAGTTCTACTGAGTGCCACGTGCATTACAGCGCTGTTGTATCGAGCTCGTCACTAGTTCTGGTGAACACCACGCTCATCGCAGCACTGTCACGACAATTTTGTAGCATGTTATTACACAAATGTTTCGCTAGTTTCATCATTGGTAGAATTTGTCTGTTTTGTATTTTGGTAAACTAACTTTCAATTTACTGTGTTAAAATGGGCCGTAAAAAATTTAAAAGTGTAGTACAATGACACAAAAACAAAGGAGAGATACAGAGTTACGATGCAAGTTTTAAAGTTACGGTAGCGAAATACGCTGTAACAACAAATAATTGTGCTGCCGCGAGACGGTACGACGTGATCGAAGCAAATGGGCCGTTGGCTGAAAGACCTTCCAAAATTACAACACACTGCAACACAACACGTCAAGTATTTTGAGACCCTGCGAAAGACATGATGAGCTTGAAAAACAGATTTCTAAATATTCCAACATAATGGGGTTCAAGAAATGTTGCATTTTGAATGCATTTGATGAAAGCGAGGACAATCTTTATTTTTCTGTTTACATAACTTCTTTTTTGTTTTTTGTCAACATTCAATAAAATTATACAAAAGTACTGAAGATAAACAGATTTTACTGCCAAAGGAGGTAAGGGTAGTCATATTTGAGTCTAGTTTATTTTTATTCTGCTATTTATAAAAGGAAGGGTCGTCTTATTTTTGAGGTCGTCATATTTGGGCCAATATATTTATTTTGGTTCAGTTATGTCAGTTTAAGCGCCGTTCTTAAAAAAGTAACAGGCTAATTTCGACTGTTACGTCCTTATACAATATTGATAGATAAAAAAAACTTCACAAAAACAAAACTTTTTCAATTTAAATTTTAAAAAAATACTATTGTACAAATATTAAAAAATGAAAATTGCTATCTACCACGGACTTAACCACAACAATTTGGTGCTTGGAAACAGTGTATTTATTCACATAAAGGCCACAACCTTTTATATGAAAGGCTTGCAAACAAGAATAATAAAACGAGCATACAGTCCAAACCAGTATTTTTTTTCTTGGCAAGACCACGTGTCTGCACAGTCCACTTCTTGCAAATGTGTGTGAATCATAAACTGCTAAAGCACACTCACACTGTATTCCAGAAATGAAAAGTCCAAGTGTTGTGAACGTATATTAACTGATCGCTCAGAGAAACCAAAGTCTGCATGGTAATCGAGAATGTAAGTAGAGCACCTGCAGTCTGGGCTGCAGAACTCTTCTCTTCAACTAATAATACTGTATTGCTGAAATCAAGTACTGTACCCTTTCAGGAATTCTGCACCATTGCTAATTTGTTACAAAACCGGTAGTGTTTGGCTTAGAAAACTTACTACAGTGGAACCACGTTGCATCGTTCCCGTTTCTTTCGTTTTCCCGAATCCATCGATCGTTCTTCACGGTCCCGACAAATTTCCTATACAAACAATGTTAAATAAACCCACATGGATCGTTCATATATGCACAAATTTCCCGCATTGACAGTTCAGACATTTTCGCCAACAACAAAAAAAAGTTAACTTACCTTTTATGTTTTCATACCATGTTCGTGTACACTTCTCGAAACAAACAGGTGTGAGCAACGTATCATAACTGCACAAGGCAAACACTTACCATCGTCAAAAATATAGACGAACGTAATATGCTTGGTTTGTTTTGACTAAGAATTTCACCGTTATTGTTTCAAATATGTTAGGCAATCGTTCATCTTATTTTAAGAAATGTTTTACGTTAGACTACTGTAGTAGGTTGTGTGGTAAACACAAACGCCGTATTTTTGTTGGTTGAACGAACAACAAACATGTTGCCACCAACAGAAAAACGTAATTTTTTTATAGAGGAAATATTTATTTTAAAATTGATATCCAAATTATTTTCAATAGATATTGAACACCTATTGTGTATAAATCCATTTTGTTCTATTTTAAATGTATGCTTTTTTTTCCTCAATAAAGTTTAGTAAATAAATAATTGTAACGTCAAGAATTTTGGGAATTTTCTTCCGCCATTTTGTGCACTTCCGAGCATAGCCGAAGGTAGCCGAGCGCAAGAGAACGAGTCGGAGAGGTTACGTTTCGCCTTGTAAATACGTATCTTGATCTTGTCACGTTTTCCGTTTAGATAGCAACAGTTTTGTGAATTTTCCTAACGAGTGGAGTACACAATTTTTATTTTAAGGCCTGTGAAATGTATTTATAAATTATTGCTGTAACAATGTCGCGGCCTTCAAAATCTGTTCGCTCACTTGAAGAATGCCTTGAAATAATAAAGGAGGTAGAGAAATGTCCCGGTGAAAAGCATGCTTACGTCACCAAATGTCTCTGATTGCCACCTTTGACGTTGAACTGGTTAGTAAGTAATACAAATGAGCTACGACCATATACAATACAAACATATTTGAAGACCAAATTTTTACATGAAGGACATGTTAAAAATAATTTTTGAGGTTATGTTTTTAGGTTTATTTAAGTGGAAGGGGGATAGTTAGGTGTTTCCCGCATGTTTCGTTTTCTCGCATGCATAGTTTTTTCTTATTGGTCACTTGAAAAACGATGGACAGAGGTTTCACTGTACACTAGACCCCCGATTTTACGAACCCTGGATTTAACGAAGGTAGCGATTCTACGAATACAATCTGAGGACCCCTCAAAGAATAACAAAATTATATGACAAAAAAAATTGTAAGGAATTACATTAACAATAAATAAAACATACTGTATCTAATTCACGGCATTAAAATATGAATTGTAGAGTTGCAGTTATTACTTGGTAAGTTACAATATTAAAATTAAAACAAAAATAGCGAAAATCCGTTAAAAAATGTGGCAGTTACAGTTTGAAAACCGCGCGGCGCCGGCGCCGCCTGTGCCAAGCCGGCCGGCCGGTCTCCAACTACGACGTATTAGGATCTATATTGAGGTCGTACTATAGACACAAAGTTCCAGCGCATGCGCATATGCTCATTTAACTATAGTACAGCCTCATTCTAGGCTGTTTCACGACGTCTTATATCTCTCTCGTCTCGCGCCGAATGAGTTTACTTTTTTACACGAACCCTATAAATAATAGCGTGATATTTTTCTTTATTGCGTTAACACCATACGTACTTAAAACAATTAACTTGGTGCATCATTTGCTTAAACAATGCATTACTGCGTGTCGTAAAACGTGCTTTTCACAAGTTAGCACGATAATAGCGCTACCTATTATCCAAGTGTAGAAACATTTGTCTCCGGGTATGTCGAACTTGGAAAATAAATAGACGTTCGTGTATTACGTAATCCCGGAACACCTAATTTATTTTTACCGCATATACTTATTGTGAATGTGACTATTTTCAACCACTTATACATGTAATTCTCGACGATTTTAGGTAAGAACGTCACAAAATGGCGTTTTTGGAACAACGTCGGTATATGCTACGGTGCCGCTATCTATCCGCCATCTTGTGAACGTTCGTACATTTGCGCTATCTGTCCGCTCTGCACGCTACTAGTATCTACGTTCTCGTACAATTTAGCAACAATGTCGAGGGAATGATTTTACGTTAAGTTATATAAAACTGCGCAATGAATAAATACATCCGCATATTCCTTCTTTCTTCGGTGAATAATTAACAAGGGCATTTTACTAGTAAGGAATGCCTACTATTTTTTTTCCATTAAACGCTACGCAAATCGGGCTATTCGCTCGTGAAAAGGCACTCGACAGCTCGGTTTTCTCTTTTATTTAGGACAATGATCGATCGTATCTACTGTTTAGCGGTGTTCTTTTGATCGTAACACGTCTGCCTATTGATATAAATTTATATTTCAACTATCACTTGCATTATTTTTCCGTTAAATACTACAGAAGTCGGTCTATTCGCTCGAGAGAAGACACTCGGAATCTCGATTTTCTCATTTTTTTACGAAAAGGATTGGTCATATATATTATTTAGCGGTGTTCTTTTGATCGTAAGACGCCTGCCTATTGATATAAATTTATATTTCAACAATCACTTGCGTTATATTTCCGTTAAATGCTACGGGAGTCGGGCTATTCGCTCGAGAGAAGACGCTCGGAATCTCGATTTTCTCATTTTTTGGTGACAAGGGTCTGTCATATCTACCGCTCAGCAGTGTGACGTCTGGCTACTGATATCAATTTATGTTAACATACTTACGTTAATTAATTTCCCGCAAAACGCTACGGAAGTTGGGGCCTAGAGACACTTTGCAGAAAAAATGCAATTTTAAAATTTTCTGTTATGTCCGGTTTGGGGAGGGGGGGGGGGGGCAAAATAAGCCACTATCGAATTTACGAAGGTAGCGATTTTACGAATGCGATAAGAGGAACCGTGAGTATTCGTAAAATCGGGGGTCTAGTGTATTTTATTTACGTTATTTATTCTGAACATATTTCTAAACACACCAAAATTAAAAGGCACCACAATTTTCTTATCACTGTTATGTGTATGTACTTCTTTATGGTCTATGTTCTTAACTTGTGCAATTAGTTTAAGGCCTTGTTACAGAGTTTTGCAGTGATTTAGAAAATATTTTTTTTATTGCTACCTAATACTCATATCAAAATTTCGCTGCACAATTTTGACACTTGTACGTTATAATTTGTAGCTGAATTTTTTTTATAGAATTATACTGAACGGTTTTTATAGATTACATTACCCAAAGTACCAAGTTTTTCGTCGTGAAAATAAGCAACAATGAAGGAAATTATTTTTTTTGCTAGCGAATGGTACATTGTTTTTAAAAATGCGTCCACAGTATTGTGCGTGTGATTGCACATTGACTCAAATTTTTTCAAAACTTTTGGTTAAAAAATATTTGCGTTATTGGCACCAGTCTGAAAAAAACTCTGGAGCAATCCCTTAACACACAAGTTTTTTCTACACTTCTTGCATCAAATTTTCAATGTTGTTAAATACATAAACAATAAACTTGTTTTAAGGCAACAAAAATAGATACACTAGACCCCCATTTTACGAACCCTGGATTTAACGAAGGTAGAGATTCTACGAATACAATCTCAGCAACCCTAAAAAAATAACAAAATGATTGACAAAAAAAATTGTAAGGAATTACGTTGACAATGAATAAAACATACTGTATCTAATTCACGGCATTAAAATATGAATTGTAGAGTTGCAGTTATTACTTGGTAAGTCACAATATTAAAAATAAAACAAAAATAGCGAAATTCCGTTAAGAAATGTGGCATTGACAGTTTGAAAACCGCGCGGCGGCGGCGGCGGCGCCGCCGCCTGTGCCAAGCCGGCCGGCCTGTCTCCAACTACCGACGTATTAGGATCTATATTGAGGTCGTACTATAGACGCAAGGTTCCAGCGCGTGCGCACATAACTATAGTACAGCCTCCTTCTAGGCTGTTTCACGACGTCTTATATATCTCTCGTCTCGCGCCGAAAGAGTTTACTATTTTACACGAACCCTATAAATGATAGCGTGATGTTTTACTTTATTGCGTTAACACCATACGTACTTAAAACAATTAACTTGGCGCATAATTTGCTTAAACAATGCGTTACTGCGTGTCGTAAAACGTGGGTTTCACAAATGAACACGATAATAGAGCTACCTATTCTCCAAGTGTAGAAACATATGTCTCCGGGTATGTCGAACTTGGAAAATAAATAGACGTTCGTGTATTACGTAATCCCAGAACTCCTATTTATTTTACCGCATATACTGACTCTGAAAGTGATTATTTTCAATCACTTATACATGTAATTATCGGTGATTTTAGGTAAGAACGTCACAAAATGGTGTTTTTGGAACAACGTCGATATATGCTATGGTGCCGCTATCTATCTGCCATCTTGTGAACGTTCGTACAGTTGCGCTATCTGCCCGCTCTGCTCGCTACTAGTATCTACGTTCTCGTACAATTTAACAACAACGTCGAGGGAATGTTTTTACGTTAAGTTATATAAAACTGCGCAATGAATAAATACATCCGCTTATTCCTTCTTTCTTTAGTGAATCATTTACAAGGGCATTTTGCTAGTAAGGATTGCCTACTTTTTTTTTCCCATTAAACGCTACGCAAATCGGGCTACTCGCTCGTGGGAAGGCACTAGACAGCTCGGTTTTCTCTTTTTTTTTTTTTTTAGGACAAAGGTTGATCGTATCTATTGCTTACCGGTGTTCTTTTGATCGTAAGACGTCTGCCTATTGATATAAATTTATATTTAAACTACCACTTGCGTTATTTTTCTGTTAAATGCTACGGAAGTCGGTCTATTCGCTCGAGAGAAGATACTCGGAATCTCGATTTTCTCATTTTTTGGGGACAGGGGTTGGTCATATCTACCGCTCAACAGTGTACGTCTGGCTAGTGATATCAATTTATGTTTACATTATTACGTTAGTTAATTTCCCGCAAAACGCTACAGAAGTCGAGGCCTAGAGACACTTTGCAGAAAAAATGCAAATTAAAAATTTTCTGTTTTGGTAAATAGGGTGAGGGGGGGCAAAAATAAGCCGCTATCGAATTTATGAAGGTAGCGATTTTACGAATGCGATGAGAGGAACCGTGAGAATTCGTAAAATCGGGGGTCTAGTGTATAGCAAAATTCTTCGTTGAAAAAAAATTAATTTTTATTAATTTATTTTTGTTCTTTCCAACTGATTTACAGCCCAAGATGTCTCAGGCAAATATCATAAGGGGTTAGTGTGTGATTAAAACCTGCAAAAAAACCCACACACACAAATCTTTTAGCTGATGCACATTTCTGTGGCTAGCTATATTTTAATTTTATGCAGTACTATCCTACATTATTACACAGTACAGTAGAGCCCTGATTTAACGAACTAGGGAATAACGAAAACAACAAAAACAGTGATTTAATGAAAGGAATTTTTAGGAACTATAAAAAAATAACCAAAAATGTATGAAATAAAGTAACTTTGATAAAATAAAATAGAAAATTTAGTGTAATTCTATTAAAAACATGTTCACTGGCCGCAGTATATTCATGTTTCTCTGTAGATAGTGTTAAACCATCTGTCGAGAAAAAAAACGTTAAAATTCGTTGAAAATTTTAGTTACGAGTGACCTTAAGCTAAGCGCGCACCGCACAGCACGCGACGATGTGTTGCATCACATACAGGCACCTGGATCCTCATCCTGGCGACAGGCGAGTGAACGAGCATCTAGATACCCAGTCCACAGCACGGCAGCGGACAGCATGGGTACTATTCACAGGTAGTGCTTCGCGTCTGTCAGAATGTGGTACCGTGCAACGTGCTTTCCAGATTTAATTAGTTCTTTTACTGATAGAATACAGTAGTGTCCAACATGATCATTTTTTGTCGCACACAGTGATAAAACCAGTGTATCAATAAAAAGAACTAAGTTGTATTATTCATGCTGACTTTTTACAACGAATTTATTCATGTAAAAATATGTTTCGCCAATGCTAAAAAATGCTAAAGTTTGAAGTATTTTTAGCACGCAGCAACCAGTTTGTTACACGAGTGCGGTGGCCTGTAAGTTACAATAGCCACCACTGCTTCTATAAATAAGTACAGTAACCACCCCGAGCATACATTATTTTACCATTACCTTGCAAATTTTTCTTCCGATTTATTTTTTTAAATTTTTCATCATTTATTTTTTTTTGTAAAATATTTTATAGAACATTTCTAAATTTTCTTGGAGGAGCAGGAGAGATGGAAAGAAAGACGACTCAGCTACATTTATTATATCAAGTGTTATTGCCCGTGAGCGGGTGGCCTAACTCACCGGGTACGCGCTCGTCGTCTGTTCCACTAGCGTCCTGAGTACGAACATTACACATCACAACTTTCATTTCATTGAGAAGCTATTTTCTGTCTTCACTGCTGGGCTGAGCATGAAAGCCTCAGTTTGCTACTGCACTGCAATTTTCAGAGTTTGATGAAGTTGCAGCAGTAAAGAAAGTAAATATTGAGTACGAGTGCATGTCGCATACTGTGGACATCGCTTCTACATCACGGTAACCTTCATGGGGAAAATGGCAGGTGATACAAAATAGGTTAGCAGAAAAAATTACTTAATAAAACACTATGATCTGATTATTGTTGAATAGTTATGTTGTTCGTGTCAAAATAATACAAAAATAATACTGAAAGCATAGCTACATGCTTTTAACTATCTCCAAGCACAAATCTGTGCATTATAACATCCGTTTAGGTTATGGAGGCTAGGAGGAATCGAAATCAAAACATTCACGTATCGAATGGCACTAGTGGCCGACAGGCGAACTATTTAGTATGTTGGTGCTTTGGCAGTCAACAGGTAGCGTAGGGGTTTAAGAGATCAATATTTCAGACATTAAAATAAAAACGTTAATACAGTAGAAGCTCAGGATACCATGTTTCGATAAACCGCGCATTCGGCTATATCGCGGGGTAATTCATGTCCCCCAAGTTAATGTACCAGAAACTTCACAATAATACTATTATGTACATCAAAGGGACGTTTGTTTTGCCGGTCAAACAATCAAACGAGAGGGGCAGATGACAAACGGAAACGGAAAGGAATCAATGTACGTGTTAAAAGTTTGACAGGCCGGATGTGTTTATTAGTCGCCAGGAGTCTTGATGTCATGCTGTACGGCGGTGCAGAAGGCCTCTTGTTAGAGGTGATAGAAGTGGAGGGGAAAGTATTGCTTGAAAAGTTGAAGAGGCAGAAACTGGCACTAGGGAATCCCCAGCCGCTACGTGGGTGGGAAGTAATAGTCACAGCTGACGATACACTAGCAGCTGCCTACAAGAATCGCAATAAGCAATCAGTTCATTTTGTTATGTGGTGCGATGTTGCTGAAATGAAAGGCTTTTTCTGTGAAAGACAAGTTAAACATTATAGACATAACATAACCTACAATAGTTTTAACAGTTTAACTGGAGTACTGTATTACAGTCAGCCCGCCTTATCCGCGGACTTCATGGTTGGTGAAAACCGAGGTTGGAAAATAAGGGGAAAAAAATGTAAAATATAAATATAAAATTCTGTAGAAATTGTATTTTCGCACACGCACGCGCACATAGTATGCCGTACAAACTACTAGCGTGCCACTCGTGCATGAGAGAGAAGCTAGTTTTGTGTTGTCAGCTACTGTTATCTATTCCGTTACTGTGCTTGGTGTGTGCGGTATGTTTGTTAACCTGTGATCAGCGGATGGTGTGGGCGGCAGGGGCAAGTAAGCGATGCAGTGTCGAATGTGCGAGTGGCGGTACTTCACTTGCATACATCTTATCGCTTGCAGCAAGCTCTTACAAAATTAAATGATTTTATATGTCCCGCAAGCTGTGTCATCTGTCGCCTGCCTGCAAACTGCTTCCATGCAGAACACACGCGTGTATTTAATTATACTGTGTTATTTGCCCACTTGCCGCCCACACGCACGTAGTACACGACCCTGAAACGTCAAGCTACATTTAAGCAACGACATATCTGTTGCAATTGGCAGGAGATACGGGGAAAAAAATTAGTGTGCCATTCATACGTCTCGAAATAAAGGATGAAAAATAGGATCAAGTGTTAGTACAGCACCAAAAACGACAAAAAAAATCAAGCCAAGTTAATTTAATTGCAGTCAGTGGCGCTGTATTAAAACTGAAAATGCTAAAACTTTATCCTAACCCATGTTTACCAGTGGAGTTAAATTTTCAGTGACATGTGTGAAGAAAAACCACGCATAGTCTATTTTAGTATAATCAGTGATGCTATATTAAAAACGAACTGCTAATAATGTTAATTATGGTTAAAATATTTTATGTATTATGATCCGATTCTTTTCTGTCATTGATATGCACGTCATACAAGCAAGAAATATTTAGAGACAAATGCAAAACATTCATGCTAATCTAGTCGTAATTGTGCTTGTTCCACTGTTTTATATAGTTGACAAAGATGAAGTACGCATTACACACTAGAAAAAAATGTTATCAGATGCCATTATATCTACGCTTGTGGAGACACACTCTGTCTGCCCAGCGCATATCCTTGGCAGCGTAGGGTGGGTGGAGAGATAGCGCGGCGAATCATGCCCGTGGTGTGTTGTAACGTCAGCAGTAGCCAACCACTTGGGCCGCACGTGCTGTTGACAAGTCACCACGTCCGCTCGCAGTGTGGCTGCCGCTGTTATCTAACTTGCGCCGCAATGCACATGCTATGTGTAATTTGTACAATATTTAAATGTTGTGGGACACACGTATTAAATATCAGATCTGTACCTCGCACAAATATAGTAGCACTTGAGAGCAAGGATAAAATTTTTTTATTAATTGTATGTAGTGGTTTATGTAGGTTATTACGGTGTCGTGAATACACGCGGTTTTCGTAATCCGCGGATTTCCTGGAACGAAATACCACAGACAAGGCAGGCCGACTTATAAAGGATGAAAGTTTAACGCGATACGGTGGTAAATAAGAACTTTGCTACGCTAAATAACAGTTTATTGAAAAAATTTTTTTTGCTCTTTATGGTTTATCTCAGTACAGCACACATAGGCTATAGCGCAGGTTAGACTTAAGTCTCCCGACATGAGCGCTTTATTGCGCTTCTACTCTATTGTATTGAAATATAACTACTGTAGATATATTCACACTACACACATAATGGTAATTGTATAGCTACATTTAAATTAGTTTCTTGTGTTTAAAATGCCAGTATACAGCAGTGTCTCGTTACAGCGACATGTCACGGTTCTGTGTTCGAACTTCGCTATTGCTGTGTCTTCGTTATAGCCGAATTTGGCCGATTTCGACACCTAAATACAAAAAATTGCATTAAAACAGTCTTTAATCTTATTTAATTACAAAGTAGTACATTATTTTGAAGAAATATATGTTTATTTAAAAAGGTAAGTATGCACTGGTTACAATGATACCCAACAAGTATGGGTGCAACAGTTCCTTAAGTCAAAACGGGACAAAATCTCCTACGTGTCATGTAAGTATGTCTATCTATCACTAGACTGCCACAATGCACCGACCGCAGTATATTCTTATTCCTCAGTAGAAAAGCTTAAACCATCAGTCGAGAAACAAAAAAAAAAATGAAAACTTTGGCCACAGGAATGATTTTCAAATACGCACGTGCAGGTGCGGCCGAGCGAGCACCGCTGTGTTGCATAACAAGCGCGCGCCTAAATCCTCATCCTGGCGGCTAGCGAGTGAACGAGCATCTAGGTATCCAGTCTCCACAGCGCTGAGGTGGACGAAACAAGAACCAATTCACATTCATAGACAGTGCTTCGCGTCTCCATTACAATGCGCTGCAGGGCAGTGTGCTCTCTTGATTATAACAATAGAACAGATACAGAAGGCAGTGGTGTGCATCGTGATTATTCACACTCGCATCCCGTGATAAAACAAGAGAGTTTATAAAAAAATATGTAAGGTTATTTTTGCAGACTTTTTACAACGAATTTACTACCGCGAACGTAAATAATTTGTTTCTCTGATGCTAAAAAAATGCTGGAGTGCAAAGTATTTTTAGCTAGCAAGCCAACGATTAATCCAGCTTTCCTTGCAGTTTTATTTTCTTACCATTTTTTATGGGAATTTCCTTAATGTTGGTGGAGCAGGCAGGAGATGGACGATAAGATTGACGGCTCGGCGGTGTTAGTCATCACAGCTCGCATGTTGATGGCGTGCGCAAGGACGGCCTAACTCACCATGCACCACGCTCGCCGAGTGTTGCACTGAAAGTTTTTGAAGTTTTTTGCCTATTTTTTTTTTCTTTTCGCGGTTGTGGCTTACCAGTTGACGGTAAATGTGTTTTATTATTGTTTTGAGCCAATATACTTGTTTAAAATTACCTTAAATTCTGACGAAACATGCCTGAGTATTTAACCATTTTTTTTGTTATACGGGGGTGGGGGTTAAAAGTCGGATTTAACGAAACATCGGTTTAGAGTAAACATTTTCGAGTCCCATGGCATTTCATTAAATCGCGATTCTACTGTATTCCATCTCATGAAAATTTTCACTTCAAATATGTGTGTTTTGAATATGATCATAGCTTATTTGAATTACCAACGATCTAGTTTAACGTCCAAGGTGGCAATCCGAGAAATTTGGCTACGTCAGCATGCTTTTCACCGGGACATTTTTCTACCGCCTTTATTATTTCAAGGCATTCTTAAAGTGAGCGAACAGCTTTTGAAGGCCGCAACATTGTTACAGCAATAATTTATAAAAAAATTTCACAGGCCTTAAAATAAAAATAGTGTACTCCACTTGTTAACAAAATTCACAAAACTGTTTCTATCTAAACGGAAAACTTAACAAGAACAAGTTTTTACAAGGCGAAACGTAACCTCTCCGACTCGTGCGCTTGTGCTCGGCTGTCTTCTGCTTTATTCGGAAGAGCAGAAAATGACTGAAGAAAATTCCCAAAATTCTTGACGTAACTGCAATTTATTCACACTTTACTGAAGTGCAAAAATATAATAACACATTTACAATAGAACAAAATGAAATTGTACTCAATGTGTGTTCAAAATCTATTGAAAAAAATTTGAATATCAACTTAACAAAAAAAATTTCTTCTATAAAAAATTAAGTTATTCTGTTCGTTGCAACATGTTTGTTGTTCGTTTAACGAAAATACTGCAATGTTTGTGTTTACTCACACAACCTACAGTACGTAAAACTTTTCTTAAAATAAGATGAACGATTGCTAAACATATTTGAAACAGTAACGGTGAATTTTATAATCAAAACAAACCTACGTTCGTACATATTTTTGACAACGCTAAATGTTTGCCTTATGTGGTTATGATATGTCGTTTACACCTGTTTGTTTCAAGAAGAGTATGCGACCATGGTATGATAACGTAAAATGTAACTTTTATTTTGTTGTTGGCGGAAATGTCTTAACGGTCAATGCGGGAAATTTATGCATATATGAACAATCCATGTGGGTTTATTTAACATTGTTAATAAAGGCAATTTGTCGGGATCGTGAAAAACGATCAATGCATCCGGGAAAACAAAAGAAACAGAACGATGCAACGAGGTTTGACTTAATTTTAATTTGTCAATTTATATTTGCAAATTACGAATAAGCGAAGTTTTCTTGGGTTTATATGTGCAGACTCTGCGTAATGTGATTATCCGACTGTACGAGATTATTCAAGTAATAAAAATGGAAATGCAATGTTTCATTTCTAACATTTTTCTTCCATTGGTCTCTCATCTACACCATTCCTTGGCGATTAGTTGGTGGATTATGGAACGTGTCCGCTAGACATCCGCCATTTCTTTCAGACATTGATGTCTTCTAGACGGTAGCGTAGTCAGTCTTGAATAGAGAAGCATCTTTTGTGTCGTATTTGAGGATAAAATACACCTCGTATTTTGAAATTATGTGAAAGAATGTTATTTAACTGAAAGGCGGTATGTTCATAAATTTTTTTGTGACAATTCATTGTTCCTGGTGTGTGAAAAAAACTTTAAAATAAATAAAATTTTCTGTATGGAATTTTTAGCAGAATCACAGCATTCCCCTCCACGCAACTGTTGTGGAATTCTGGACACGCAACAGCGATTTTAATTTAATAATAACTCGAAAATTTAGCTAAGGTGAAATTGTTTGTAAAATTGGATATACAGACCTAGACAAGGGAAACGAATTTAATTATTAAATGTATGTTGCTGGAATGTTTACCATTAGTTACATAGGGTCTTCAGCGGGACCAAAATAAATCGGCACAAGACACAGGAGAAGGAATGACACGGGAACGTATGACCGGGGTTCTACTGCATCTGTTAATCTGCATCTGTTAATCTGCACTGTCCGCCGCAGCGCCGTGGAAACTGGGTACCTAGATGCTCATTCACTCCCCAGCCGCTATGATGAATATCTACGCACGTGCAACACAGCATCGCTCGCTCGGCCGCGCCTATGCGTGCTTATCACAAAGTCACTTCGGCCAAAGTTTTCAACAAATTAAAAAAAAAATTCTCGGGGGATAGATTAAGCTTACTTGCTGAGAAATAAGTATAAGCGGTCATTGCTAGTATTTTTAATACTTACATTACAATTAATATTAAGTGAATTATTTCATACATTTTTTAATTATTTTTAAAGGATCCTAAAAATCCATTCGTTAAATAACTGTTTTTGTTATTCCCCGAGTTCGTTAAATCGGGGCTCTACTGTATTGCGAAAGTAAACACTATGGTACCTTTGCTCTGGCGTCAAAGTAGTTTCTGCCGACCAGCTGCAGCTTGAGAGCTCTCAAACATTTCCTCATCAGGATATTGAAGACCTGAATGTATTGGTAGTCTGTACTGGCCACTTCTCCAACCAGACGGATGGTGATGCGCACCTGAGCATCCGTGCCTTCTCTTTTGGAAAATACTTCCATCGGCTGAAACATCCATCGCACACACACACAATTAACTACAAGAATCTACAGAAGTCAATATAATTTAGGGCAGCACAATTTAAAACATTGACATAGAAAAAAGAATATTGTGCTTATCAAACAACTCCCTCCCAAATTTAACTACAACTGAGTACCACAACCATAATTTTTTTATTCAACGACAAAAAAAAAAATAATTTAATTTTTTAAAAATATAAATCAAATTTTGAAACTCAGAATTGCAAGTAGAAAAGGATATTTAAAAATGTACACATTTTTAGGAAGCAGCAATACTACGAGTACATTAACTACCACCAGCAAATACCGTACATTTCACCGCATAATGGTCACATATTTTTTGCCAAATTGGATGCAAAAAGTCGAAAGTGCGACCATTATTCGAGAAAAATTCCCATGGTAAAATTTTTTTTCAAACAAACATTCTTCGTTTATATTACAGAAACTCAATATTTTTGACAGAACTATCGACGCATGAACTCTGAAACAATGACTAAATTTTGTCGCGCTCCTCTCGTATTGCTTAACCTTGGAACTGGACCCCGACAGTGACACGCCGTCGCTTCCAGCCACGCCCTCGAGAGCTGGGTAAATTCAATGATGAACTACCTGCACTTTTACTGAATGTTAAAGTTATTTTTTTGCCACAACTAGCTCCGCCGGTAATTTTACAGGGTCAGTTCTATGTTACCCTTGAAATGAAAGAGTTGTAGTTTGTTTCAGTGTTTAATCTGATTTTTCACCATTGCATAACAAAAAAAAAAAAAAAACATACCTCCAGTCACCAGTGTATTCTCGAGAAAGTATCGCCTGGAAGGAAAGATAAAAAACCGGCACACTGCCTATATTTTATGAAGGAGAATGCCGAAAAATACCACACCAACAACTTCCAGCGTGGGCGGAAGAAATCTGATAGGTAAAGGTTAGTCCTAAAATCGAAAAGATACTGCGGTGGTTCACCATTGTCTTCTGTTGGAATGGGAGTGAAGGGACAAACAGAGCAATAAGGGTCTATGCACATGACGTATGAATGGGGGGCTGTAGAGTGCCGCGCCTATTCTTTTATACGCAAAACAGCAAAACTCATTCACAGTATGCTAATCTATGAAAAGAAACACACCGTTAAAACTAGGCTTCTAGCATTTTAAAAATAAGACATGCTTATTAGAAACATGCTTTTGTGACTTCTCAAAATGGCTAAAAACGTTTTTTTTGTGTTTTTTTTTTTTAATCAGTTGTAACTCGAATGATACCACATATTGTCATATAACGATCTATTGAACATTAACGTTACATGCCAAATAAGTTTAGTTTGATACCCAGCAGTGTTTTCAGTTAATGTATTTACTTTATTGTATACTCCATGTGTCAGAGCGTGACTTTTTTTTCTCAGTTATTAATTTATTCTCTTAGCACCGCAAGCCCTACTATATGTATGTTTGTTCTGAGGTATTTTATCATAATATTTGTTCTATGCAGTTTTTTAAAGGAGGATTAGATTGGTAATGGAGTCCAGTAAGTGTTGTGTATGAGGAAAGTTAACGAAGATAGGACCTTATGGTATAGCTGTGGACAATGTGAGAAGGCTGGTGAGAACATAGGAGATGTGCGGTAGGTGAAGCTACAAATATTAACGCTTGTATGGACCTACAAAGTTTGGCAGCTTACATGTATAACTAGGAGACATGTAGTTAGACAATACCCATAGTGTACGTGTACCCTGAAACCAGTGGCGGATTTAAGCATTTATCTTAGGGGGGGGGCAGAGAGTATGCCTTAAGAAGTATACTTACGTACCCCACAAACCAAAAGCGGGGGGTCCGGAATTTGGATTTGTAGGTACAAAATGGTGCTATTTCAGGAGTTTCCAAGCAAAAAATTTGAATATACTGCTTTCAAAAAAATGTTATATTTTTTTACGATAAATTATGCTTGTAAAGGGAAATTCTTTGTGCTGATATAAAAAAATTCTAACGTGCCATGTGGTCACCACCCCAATTAATAAGAGTAATAACCATCAATTATAAGCAATTATAATAAATTACAGATATAATAATGTCATACGACGATTCATTATTTTCGTCATTGTGTCAGGTTGCCGATATTCTCTATGTACAGAATTTTATTTAGAAAAAACAGAAATGTATAAAATTTGCCTTTGTGGAAACAGCATGTGCAAGCGCCTGGGCCTTCTCGCCCCCACTAACGCTCATGTTAACCCCCCAAAGCTACCGGGCGGGAGGGGAGGAAAGGCAGCCTATAGTGTTTGTGATAAAAATATTAAATATTTACAATAACTTGAGTGTGAAGAATTTTAAGAATACATAAACACGTAGAATATTTGTCAAAGTGCAGCTAAATGAAATTAAATAGTATTGCAAAGCGTCGCAAGTTACGGCGGCAAACCGCTGACGACGCCATGGTAACCTGCAACGTAATTTAGCTACATATTGCTGACACTAGCCGGCGTATAATCATCAAGTGCAAAACTGACAAACCTTGCACAATAACGATCATGCCACGGGAGGACAGTGAGAGCTTGCTACCTAGTTAAAACTGAACTTGCCGACTTCCTATTACTCCACACACTTTACACCACAAAACTTTAGGTCGTCACAAATTAAGAATAATTTTAATATTCAGCTCAGAGAAATCTTTTTTGGTTATGTTAGTTCTTGAAAAACGTGCGACATGGTAAATTTAGCAATAAATTTGGTTCTGTTGGTTGACGTATTTTCTCTGGGATCTTCCGGTTACTTCGTCCCTTCATTTCGGTGCTGCGGCATACTCATATCATGTCACCCATCACAAGCACAAGCCCAACATACCTAGCTGTTAAGTGCTAATCAAAATATCTTTACTTATTCAAAACCCTCATGTCACGGAAACATACACCCAATGAAAACCAACAGCTTTATTGAATCTAAAAAAGTTTATACTGAAATTAGATGTCACGAGCCAATGGCTATTCGCTCAAATCTATGGACACAAGAATAAAAAAAATTGTATTTTTAAAATATTTCTGAAAGTCTAATAAAAATCCTTTACTTTATTAGATTTCTTTAAATACAAAAATTGTTTGTTTTGTGATTTTATAACTGTAAGCTACAACCCGCAACATTAATTGAAACTCAGTGTTAATTATTTAACTACCGTTATTCATTAAGGTTTCGCTGAGATATGTTCCCGCAACGTCGAAATTTTGACTTGTGCGACGTGCAGTTTTGGGAAAATTATGCACGCTAAAATATTGTTCTTCAGGTGATGCTATTTCGTACAAATTAAATTTTAGAATTTTTCACACTATAACGACCTTAAACTGCTTTCACGGTATAAAGAACCTAATAAAAACGAACCTGTGTCGCAGTATCAGCATCGCCGTCTCCTGTTACTTCACATTTCTGCAGTTTACTAAAAAATATGTAAATATGTTATTTTCTCTATTGTCCTAGTTAGTACTCAACATTAAAACATAACGTAAAACACTTCATAACAAATATACTTGAAACCATCACTCATTCACTGCACACTAGTGACAGTGTTTGAAGACATGGTGTCGTATGTCGTAATCCGCAACCCCCCCAGCCCCCCTTTTACAACTCACGGCTGTGGGCCGTTATTTATGACAGGGCCATAATCTGACCAGTCTTTCTTCGACCTGACACACTTGCCCTCCTGCTGAGCACGGGTCCCAAGGGACTTCACACACAACAGAAGAAACGGGAACTATATCCTTCCTTCAGCACAGCACACAGCGCTTTTCGAGCAAGAACGAATCTCGCTTACGTAAAAAGGAGCTTGAGAGAAGGAATAAAGTAGTTTATCAATATTGAATTTTAAAGTTATGATCACATAAAATGTACATATTATATGAGCGTTAAGGCATTTGTGAGTCTATTTGCGAGGATGAATATTATTAACAAATATTCATTTGTAAAAATGTAATGCTCCTTCTGTATACAGTAGGACCTCTATTATCCGCGATAATGCAGGGGACGAGACAGTCGGATAACCGAATTTCACGATTGATCGAGTCATTAGTTTATCTTATCTGGTGCCATTACTCAGACGTGGTTATTATCAACGGGAGTTGTTGCTATCTTATCTGCTACCACGTAGCAGTCTCTGCAATTATCTGACTGCTGCACGTCAGTCA
>PNEQ01001308.1:37524-48196 GCA_003012365.1 Medauroidea extradentata
AAAAAAAAAAAAAAAAAAAAAAAAAAAAAAAACTGAAACCTTTTTTTTTTCTTTTTTTAAATATATGCCCACTTAAATGTTTCTCTCTACGCAGAGACACCGTTTGAAATACCTCAGGCTATCCGGGCATGTAAAACAAAAGGGAAGTACTTCTAATTTCTAAATGACTTGTCAAAGTCATCGCTCGCCGAAATCAGCTGCCGCCGGTAATGGAAGGTAGCTGCAAGGAATAAATAGCAAACAGAGCGAACAGAGAGAGAGCGGACCCGCCACATTCTGGCGTCCCCGAACAAGGATATCTAGATAATAACAACCTAAACGTAGACAAGAAGCGGATCCATCACACCCTATTATACACATTTCTACGGAGAACACACAAAAATTGTGTATGATGCGGGAAAGTGTACGATAAGGGAAATAGTAAACTTGAAATTTTTTAACCACCCTGACTAACCAAATTATCATTAAATATATATATATATATATATATATATATATATATATATATATATATATATATATATATCTGTATATATATATATATCTCTGTATGAACATATTGGTGATGAAATATATGTACAGTATTTGAAAGAGATAAACAACAAAAATGCATACTGAAAGTAAAGTCGACAAATGCGGAATAAATTTTATACGCTTGTCATTTCAGGAAACATACGTTTTGGCACTCAGATATAAATAAATAATTTTCTAATTTACTGTCACTTTCCAGAAATAAATTACAATTTCAAACAGAATAAGGATATCATCACTTCCCACAAAAAATTACAATGAACAAAAAAATACTTCTTGCAAAAATTTCAATAGTTACAGGTTATACAAAATAACTTATCAGAAAAAATTACAATAAACACAAATCACTTCTCATGAAAATATGCATTGTTGCACAGAGATTTTCAAGAAATGGCAATAGGCTTAAACAAAAAAAAAAACTGAAATTTTTGTTTGTCTTCTGTTAGATCAGTCAAGTTGTTCTACTTGTTCAATTTTGTATAAGTTTGTGAACACATTTTCACTTCCACTTCCACTCACACTGTGTAAGTATCGAGAGAGAGAGTCGAGTACATCCACTGCCTCCCTGTAGGTTGGTGCTGCTTTTTCATCTCATTCCTCCTCTTCCTCATCATCTGCGACATCTTCATTATGGGGCAAATGCTCGTCAATGATGTCGTCAGCAGACAATATTTCTGATGTCACAACCCCATCATCATTACCCACAAACTCTTTGAAGGTTACGTCAGTGCCCAAACTTTCCCAAAAATCCTGCTTTTTTTAAACAGTTCTGGATGGTTCTTTGGTCAACTTGAACCCGACCATAAGCAATTTAATACATTGCAGTTCACACACTGATCTTTATTGAGCAGGGATCTTGAGAAGAGTGTAGCACGCTGACTGCCATCTGTACACTTCTCCTCCTATACTTGGCTTTGAAAATGTGGATTATACCCAAGTCTAGTGGCTGTAGTTCGCTAGTGCAGTTTGGGGGGAACATGCACACAGTGACATTTCGCAGGACAACAGTGTCAGTGTGGGCAGAACAGACGTCAATAAAGAGAAAGATCTTCCTATTTTGGAGACCCATTTTAGCATCTAATGCTTGTAACTGCAAGTTAAACAAGTTTCTGGTCATCCAAGCTTTCTTGTTTGCGTAATACTTTGTTGGCAAAGTCTTGACACCTTTGAAGCACCTGGGTTTCAAAGTTTTGCCAACAACAATAGGTGGCAATTTTTCACTTCCACCACAATTAGTGAATAGCAAGACAGTCAATCATTGTTTGCTAAGTTTGCCACCAAGGCAGCTTTCTCCGCGGACACTCAAGTTTTACTTGGCAGTAAATTGTAAAAAAGGCCCGTTTCATTTGCATTAAAAATATTGCACGGCTCATAGTTGCGCACAAGGGATGGCAGATTGTCCTTCCAGTGTTCAATTGTGTCTGGATCAACACTCCTACTTTCACCACACAATGTGTTGTAAACAATGTGTATTGATAAACCAATCCCTAACCAATGTCTCCAGTTCTTCAAATGGAGATGTTTTCATAGCCTTGACTTTATTCGCCATCTGGCCAATATTCTGTGCCACAGTTTCGATTGAAGTCCTCATTTTAGCAATGGTGTTATCGTCGACACCAGCATTCCTAGTTTATTTGCTATGATACAGGTGTACCGGCAAGCGCGTCCAGGTGCTTCAAAATACCCATCTTCTGTTCTATAGTGAGTGGTTTTAGTTTTCTTGTTGAAGAGTCCATAATACGGACGTTCTCAATCTCACACAAAAAGAAATTATTATATTAGCTGAATCTCACACAAAAAAAAGTAAACTGTTTTTTATATTAGCGGAGTCGGGAAACAGAATAACCAGACGTCCTCTTTTTGCGCCAAGGATATGTTCACAAAGATGAGAGAGTCCACATTTTTGGCCACATTGAACGATGATTATCACGTACGCTTGTATTTATTATGTTTACTTGTAATTTTAAAAAAATAATTTTGCGCAGTATGTTGATGGTGGTTGTTCGTGAGTCTCTCGTATCTAGGAACGTGCTCATGACTATACCACGCGTAAATACCGACCGAACATTTATATATTAAACTGCATACACAAACTGACGGTGCATTACAAAACACTCGTAATTATGTCTCGTAATATCCCACACTCATAGTAATGGGATTCTACTGTATTCGCGAACAGCATACGCCAAGTCTCGCACATCCTCTCCTAATTCTTGCAAGCCGGCGAAAAAAGCATTATGCACAGTATGGCTATTACACGTACCAATTTTTACAAGTGGTTTTCCTGCACAAGCAATTAAATCTTCGCTGATAAGTCGCTCCACCTTATTGACGTTAGGACCATCACTTCCGAGCATCAAAAGCTTACATTCTGGCAAACAAGCATCATCTGTAGCAACATATTTTTTCACAAGTTCTGCTGAAGTTGCACTACCGATAAAAAAAGGTGTGCAAGTGATGAGAGGAAATCTGCTGTTTTTTCCCAAACCAATATTTTACACCAATCTGTAGCTCTTTGCAGCTGGCACTTTTGGTAGTTTCATCGTAGCATAATGAATAATAAGCTCCACTTAAGTCTTCCAGTAAGTTCTGTCTGAAATATGGAGCCAAAGCATACGTCAACAGATAATTAACTTTAACCCTACTAAGTGAAAAGTCTTCTGGAACACCATCACTAAACATACTGACAAAAAGTTCTCCTATACCATCACATAAGGAGGCCGAGTAGTTCGAAACCACACACTTTATGACCCACCGCAGCTCAGCGGCTGTAGCTCTATCCCTGACATTATAAATCTGCACAGTTCCATCATTTGAGCCAGTGACAGATGGCGGTGCTCGAGCTGATGACAGCCGCAACTGACTTTGAAAAAGCTTTCATCTGCATTCCTATTTGTGTACCTCTGTTGCTGCATGCTGACTGATAGCTTGAAAAACTTTGGAAACTATACTACTGGAACAACAAAGAGTACAAAAATAATTCACTTTCATTGTTTTTTTTACCCCATTCCGTTACAATGTATACATTATAATCTTTTTTGTCCAAACAGTCATTTTTGAAATTGCAACGTCCCATGTTTCAATAACGGTAAAAACAGAATAAAAAACTAATTAGGTCCAAATATATTACATCTTAACTCTCTTCCAGTTTAAACACAACAAAAATGCAGGCACGTAAATTGCCGATAAAATGATTGAATGACTACTTAACCTAAAATTATCCTTGAGAATAATGGCCTAAATAAAAGTGACACTCATTTTCCATGCACAAACTTCTTGATTCAATACTTTGTTTATAGTACTTCAATTCACGCATAGGCTGCTTTTTTGCACCGAATGATGCTGTCACAACAAAAAACAAATCCACAATGATGTAGAGTGATGCACAAGACTCCCGACTGCACACTTTCTCATGTTCTTACATTGGTAAACTTCAACACCAATCATAAACACAATATTAGTATCATGCGTTGGCGTCAACGGTCTATCCACCTGTTTTGACGTCATGATGTAAACAAATGAAAGTAAATACGTCAAAATCTCTGAACGCAAAATCATGTTAAATTTTAATCAGAAATGGCTGCCAACATCACGTGTAGAGAATAAACATTTTACTTTATGAACATTTACAATACAATGTCCGAAGTGAACATCTGATCAACTAGATCGGTCCATTAACACACTTTTACGCAAGACATCTGATCAACCAGAAGTGACTTGATATTTTTTTTTCAAAAACTCCCAGGGCTGGCTTGGTTTAGCTCGCCACGGCCCGGTGGCGTGTACACGCTGCAGTTACGCACATCCTGCTGGCAGCTGGTGGTGCTAGCATAGCGTATATGCACGGCGCAGGATAATGCTGATGGTAAAAAATGTGAGGCGATCACATGGGAAAATACGGTACTTTTACCAATAGAAAACACTTAATTTTTCCATGTATACTAATTAGTGACAATAGTAACCAATCCTGTCAAATAGTGAGAAAATAATGACTAGAATAAAAAAAAGTGACTCAAAATGAAGAGACTGCCTAACAGCTTGACACAGTTGTTCAATGTAATACCTACAAAAAAAAATCAAAGTAATCAGTTAAATAGTTTTGAAGTACTGCTCATTTTAAAAACACATTTTTTTTTCCACTTTTAAAATTTTTGACAAACATCAAAAGGCTATAACATAGGAGAAAAGTTTTGGGGCTGAAATCCTTGTAGCATACTTCGTATCTCCACTGGTTGTAAC
This sequence comes from Medauroidea extradentata, assembly GCA_003012365.1. Taxonomy (NCBI): domain Eukaryota; kingdom Metazoa; phylum Arthropoda; class Insecta; order Phasmatodea; family Phasmatidae; genus Medauroidea; species Medauroidea extradentata. Next base: position 42,295 of record PNEQ01001308.1, read on the forward strand.
TGTCGTAATTTTTTAAAGCAAATCTGTGATGGTGACCTGACATTTTCATGCTAACTGCCTGAATTGAGGTGGAATGGCTCAGTTATATCTACACATGACTAAATTCATCTCGGAAAATATTGTTTTTGGGGCAAAACCATTAAATGTACGTGCAGAAAATATTTATTTTGGTTAAAGTGTAATTTTACAAAAACACCTTCAAAGTCAGTGATGACATAAATGTACGTTCAACAAGTACTGAGCATACGTATTTCTGTTTATTAGTACTTACCAATGTCAGATCAAAAACAGTTTAAATAACTACATCAATGAAGTGTCAACATACCAACTTTAGAGTTCAGGTTGTCTGGTCTAGTGCGTATAATAGCTTCCGGCACTATCTGGCGCCTTCCTCTTGTCATTCCTCGCCCTACAGAAGCAGCACCGTCTCCATTGTCACCATTACCACCATTACCACCTAAAAACAAACAACGCATACAATTTCTAAATAATCAAACAAAAAATATCAGAACCAAATTTTTACCAAAATTAATAAATCTGAAACTAGCAGCTTGCAACAATCTGCAACAAGATTTTTTCCTTCACGTGCACAAAGCAAAGGAAACAAACGCACTGTGCTAACAGTCTTTCGGAATTCAGTTGCTATATTTTATAAATCAGTGAAGTGTTTGTTACAGTAACGGAAAAGAGGAAAACACTCCGAAAATTCTGAACATTTGGATACACGTGTCTGTACTTACATTTCCCTCACCCATGAGCTGACTACCTATGTTAACGAATTATACACACAATTGTGAAAAATCCAAGATCAATGAAAAGAAAGTTCTGTACTACTGTGTAGGCTGCTCCCCTTCAAGAAAAGAAAATACGCTAGGTTTTAAGGACATGATCTTTAATATATTTCAAACAATTGCAAAAAAATAATATTTTATAACCAAATGCTTTAAAAAAATTTGAGACTGTGTGAGTTATACGATACACAATTTTGCCAGAGAAATTTTTTAAAACAATACAGTTTGCTAGCAAAAAATTATTGGCTAGATTGTGTCTTATTTTGACAAAAAACTATGATATTTCAGGGGCAAAATTCTAGAAAATGTTTGGTGAATTGCTACAGGGAAAGTAAGATACAAACAACTATATATAAGTGTTAAAACTGTAAGAATGATTTTTTGATTTATGTATTAATTTTCATTGTAAAAAAATTTTCAAAACCACTGCAAAACTATTGAGCAAGGCCATAAGGACTGCACGACAGTGTTTATTACAGCTCAATCTGTGGGGAATGTACGTAAATGCAATATTAGCTGCTGAGTTATAATCCTGCTAGATACAGTGCAATGCCAAAGAAAAATCTGCTGCAAGGGAAAACCTAACCTTGGAGGTACGCACAGCATTCTTAAGGCTCGGTTTCAGTCACCATATAGATGTTTATTTATTATTTTTTCACTTTTTTTTAATTCTAAGAATAAAAATGTTAAATATGCAACTACCTCAAAATCTATTTACATTTCGCTAAAGTACAGATCTTGCCATTTAGCCGTTAACATATAATTACTCCGCAATGTGTGTGGCAAATTTTATATGCGCACATTTCAGTCGTCCTGCGCATATAATAACTCCACAATGTGTGTGGCAAATTTCATATTCACAATTTGCCCAACAAATTGCAATGTAACTATACATTACTAGCACAATTGCCATGCTTGTATTGTAGCTCTATGTAAATAGAATTTGCGGTATAGTCACCAATTTAAAATCTTTCATTTCAAAATTTAAAAAAAAACGGAAAGTAATTAAATGGTCAAAACAGAGCCTTAAGGCTTTTTGTTTTCTAATAATAGATAAATTGCATTGCCGTTGCTTGCGTGAATACTATCATTTTGATTTCACCCGTTGACGGTTCGTTAACATTTTGTGTGCTATGGACGTAATTTTACGTCCGAGGCCCTAAAATAACCTCTAGCATCGGGACGTAGTTACACGGCTGTCGTCTTTGTTCTACAACCGTACTGAGTCATCGTAGTCTAATTTAAAGATGCCAGACCGCACTTGATGCTCTCTAGCAAAGCAGTACAATCTAAAAACTGCTACGACTAATGCGATTTTCGTGCACCCGAAAATGAAAGTCATTCTAGTAATATTACTTTAGTGAATTTATTTAGCTTTCGTGAATTTATTTATTTCACGCAGCAATTTATTATCTTGGAAAGAGAGAGGGAAGAGGGAAATATTTGTAGGTTTAAAATAAGAACAAAAAAGATTAGTGAATCTCGTTAATCCATTCATGTGCGTCGCTAATTTTTGTGTCAATATGCACTCCCGCTGCTTGCCTCGCTGTCACTTTCCTCATTGCCACTTCTGTCGTTGTCTCCTGGTTCATCCGGGAACTATTGGATGATTTTTATGTATCAAAAATTTTTATATTTGGATAAAAGTTGTGCCATAAAACGCTATAATAACTAACTTGTGAAAAACAATAAGGTTTCAAATATAAACCGATTTTGATTTTTGAAGTCAGTTTTACAACTTTATGTTAAAAATACGTCGTTAGTGTGATAGTAAAAATATTATTAGCTCTTATAGAGTTTGAAATAACATTTTGCCACTGTTGAAATTTAGATTTTGTTTTCAAATATATTGGGTTCATTATTTATTTTTCGAAAGGAAAAAAAAACATTTTTCATTTGCAACTAATACAGTGCATTTTCTATTTTTTGTGTTTTCACTTCTGAGTTATGAATGAATAGTCGACAAAATAAATCTAAATGAATTGTGTTGAGTAGTTACAAACTATGTGTTTTCGTTATTAAAATACAGTGAAACCCCTTATTTACATTTTCCAGGGTGACAGGGCGAAAAAGTGTAAATAGCGGAAAAGTGTAAATGAAGGGAAATCTCAAAAAAAAAAAAAAAAAAATTCAGCTTACCTTATTTAGTACTTTTGTTTTCATGTTGCTTAAAAAACTCTCTACAGGTAAAATCAAAGTGATAGTATTCATGCAAGCTATGTATTTATCATATTTTGTCACATAAAATTTGGTACAGTTTAAGTTACCAATATCGGAATCGAATATACTGTTACAGGAAGATTTATGGCACATGCACATACAAAGAGAACATCTTAAAATGTTAGATCCGATTTTTTTTTATCGTTTGGTAAATACTGTTCCACATTTTACCATTTTTTTGCAAATGCTATCAGGAATTTAGACAGTAACGGTAAGCATTTGAATGGGAATGTACATTTCTTCATTATTCAGATCAACACATGTTCCCACGAACTCATCACACTTCTCCATTATTACAGTATCTGTTTTTGTTTTATCGACAATGTCAGCTATTTTTTTCAATTACATTACCGTTTTATAACCATCTAAAACACGCTGCACTAAAATGGAAATGATTAAAACACAACAGTTTGTAATAAACATTTTCAAACACGTTTTGAAAATTTTAGGTTAAAGATACTGCTATTTGCGCTTACAAAGACAAACAAACGTACGTGAAGAGATCAATGTTGCCAATGTGAATATATCTATCGATAGCGTCCGAGACAATCGATAGCGCTAGCGGCAGCAGCGTTTTTTTGCCGCCATTGAATTTATTGTGCCGTGAGCGCTAGCAATACACGCGATCACTGTCATTTTCCTATGGCTTTGCACGTGATCACCAACCTGTTATGCTGTTTCTTCTTTGTTCTATTTCCAAACCAGTTTAGATGTCCATTCTTTGTCATCTATGACTTTGAAATCGTGTTTTTATTGTCTTCGGATGACTAAAACGTTGGCGAAAAACGTAAACAGCGGGAAAAATAAAATTTTGATGATGTGATATGCGGGAAAATTTAACATTGCATTAAATGGCAGACAAACGAGACCTGAAGAAAAAAGAGCAATTCGCGGGAAAACTTAAATAACGGTAACGTAAATACGAGGTTTCACTGTAGTTTATGTAACTTGCAATGTTTGAATGTAAGTGGACAGTTTCAAAATTTGCGAACCATTTGTCAAACTTTTGGTGGTACTGATAGATTATATAGTAATTTGAAAAATTATGTGCAACGCACGTCTACATTAGCTCTCGGCCTAACACCTGCCGGTAGAACACCTCTTAAAATCTACGGTAAGTTCGTGGGTTCGAGCCCTAAAGAAATGAAAGAGGTGAAGTTCCTGGCCGTTACATCACTTTTAACTACAAAAAAAAAAAAAAAAAATGAAGAGTATAATGCAGTTTTAGATAAAATGCGCGTGGCAGCCGAAATATTGACTAAGATTGTGATGCACCCACCCTGCTGGATCATCTGAACTAGGAAGTATTTACAAATATTTTTTTTTGTTTGACTTTGAATATAAGTATGTAAAGGTAACTGAACCGTGTAATGAATAATGGCTGGTCCAGTAGTATATATATATCACTGCAGTCTTGGGGATCCTACTAGAGGGGACCACGTTCGATTCCCGACTCACCCAATATGATGCGTGTGGCAAAGCCAGTGAAATCTGTTGCGAAAATAAGACAACTCCAGTAGAGTGAAATTTTAAAATAACATAAACCAGCGAGTGCCTCTCACATAAATTTGTCATTTTTCCTTTTCTTTAAAGTGAAAACATTAAAATTTATCATAACACCACCTTGTCAGTACTCAGAATCTGCACTAAATTTCTGGAAACTTTGCTCTCTTGGCAATATTTGATATATTTAATAGTTAATGCTTTTGGATTGTTTCACTGGCTGGGAGAGTATGGACGTGGGAGTAGCAGCTGGGCTGGCTGGCGCCGGATGGGGCGCGCTGTAGCTGAAGAGAAGGGGGAAGGCTGGACGAGACAGATGGCCGGTATCCTGTTTGCCGTTCCTGCAATGTTGGTTCCGCAAAAATTCTAATATAAATTTATATTTAAAATATTGTAACATACTTTTTAATAAGCATAACGTTTGGTGTAATTTTTACATTTAATTTCTTTCTTTTTTATATTATACAATTGAACCCAGAATGTGTACCATTGTGAGAGCCTTCGAGAATCTCCTAGAACATTTTCTGGGAGAGAGAGAGTCTTAAACCTGGGGGGTGCACACAGCTTTTTGAGGGGTCTTGGAGTTCGGAGAGCGGTAGAGGGAAGATTGCGACGTGAGTGCGCATTGAAATGACCGGGCAGGGGCCCATGTAGTCAAAGGGTCTGGGAAGTGTTCTGACAGGTACTGTACTTGCAGACGTGATTTTAGAAAAAGCTTATAAGATACATTGTTTGATTTTGGTGTTACAAAGAAAGACAAAATACAAGTTATTCTGTCAGCATCATTGTGGAGTACATCATGTAAGCATTTGATCGTTCCACAACCCCACTGGGGGAAAAGAGTGTGTTCTGCCACTATCCGGCGCACAAATAATATGAAGTATAAACAGTGCAACGGTGGGAGTACGCAACTAGTACCATCACAACATAATGGATGTGGCACACCTGTCTCTGTGCGCACGTCTCTCTGTGCGCACGTGCCTCTGTGCGCACGTGCCTCTGCGCGCACGTGCCTCTGCGCGCACGTGCCTCTGCGCGCACGTGCCTCTGCGCGCACGTGCCTCTGTGCGCACGTGCCTCTGTGCGCACGTGCCTCTGTGCGCACGTGCCTCTGTGCGCACGTGCCTCTGTGCGCACGTGCCTCTGTGCGCACGTGCCTCTGTGCGCACGTGCCTCTGTGCGCACGTGCCTCTGTGCGCACGTGTCTCTGTGCGCACGTGTCTCTGTGCGCACGTGTCTCTGTGCGCACGTGTCTCTGTGCGCACGTGTCTCTGTGCGCACGTGTCTCTGTGCGCACGTGTCTCTGTGCGCACGTGTCTCTGTGCGCACGTGTCTCTGTGCGCACGTGTCTCTGTGCGCACGTGTCTCTGTGCGCACGTGTCTCTGTG
>PNEQ01001311.1:5416-66475 GCA_003012365.1 Medauroidea extradentata
TTTTTTTTTTTTTTTTTTTTTTTTTTTTTTTTTTTTTTTTTTTTTTTTTTTTTTTTTTTTTTTTTTTTTTTTTTTTTTTTTTTTTTTTTTTTTTTTTTTTTTTTTTTTTTTTTTTTTTTTTTTTTTTTTTTTTTTTTTTTTTTTTTTTTTTTTTTTTTTTTTTTTTTTTTCAGTGGCGCGCAAAATGTATATTCCTTCTGGAAATATCTCTAATATCACCCCATAAAAATCCCAATTTCACTCCAAAATTTCGTTTTCTTTTTTCACAATTTTAATAGTATTTTTAAATAAACTGCCCAAAACAGTGTCACCCATTCAGTTTAACACGCTGCATATCGGAGTTATAGGTGGTTCGGGGTAATGTGAGCACATTTGAAACCCTTGTTCCTTTTATTCTTTTCAAATTATTTGTAGTTTCCTGCCACGTTATAACATAAACAAAGCTACCTAATTACCAATCTATGTTTATAGATTATACCATTATCAAATGTTAACATCAGTGGTCACAGTACACATTTTCAACTCCCGACGCAAAAAATGGGGTGTTATAAGTTTGATATGTCTTTCTGTATATGCGTGTGTCTGTTTGTGGCGTCGTAGCTCCTAAACGAATGGACCTATTTTGATGCGGTTTTTTTGTTTGAGAGCTGACTTGATAGAGAGTGTTCTTAGGTATGATTCAAGGAAATCTGTTCAGGCGTTTGAAGATCATCAGCTCTTGTCTAGTCAAATGAAGGGATGTGAGCAACTTCTACTGGTATGATCGATCCGAAATTTAGTATCCTGTGACTTCAATGATATTACAATACCATGGTCACTTTGACCTGATGCTGCAGCATCATCTGGAAGTTGCAGGATTCCCAACTCCTCATCAATTTACTATCAATTTACAGTCGGTTTTTTTTAGTTTATAATTTAAGTGGTGCTTGTTTTTAAAAATCATTATTGTTCTAGATGAAAAATTCATAAAAAATTTATCGCGAACTGCATACGTCCCAAACAAACAACGCTTTTAATAGTAGATTCAGTTCCCAAGACGTACGTGTAGTTTTTTTATTTAATTGGAGTAAATGTCAAGTCAAATTGCATACTTAAAGTGGTGTCCACAGCGAGCCGTCTCCTCAGAAATCATCAAACAGAGACAGTATTTTTTTTTTACTTCTCAGACAATTTTTCGAACACGACAAAGAATAATTTCTACACACATTTGACAAAACAAGTGGAGCAAGAGTTCCAGAGACCGACAGTGACCTTGAAGTGCTACTTGCAGCTCCTCGCTTCCATCTTCTTCTTGATGACGTACCTTCGGTCTCGCACGGCGGCCATCAGCCGGGCTATCTTCGCCAGCAGCCGCCTCTCCTCTTCGCTGGTCGTCGCCACTAGGGCCCTGTGCTCGCGATGGTTCCTGATGACGCGGTCGCCCTCGAAGTCCAAGCTCGTCTGCAGGAAGCCCGCCTTGTCGCGCAGGTCCGCGTACATGCCCACGTAGATCTCCTGGTCGCCGGACGTCGCCTTTATCGGCGGGTCCGGGCCGTCGCTCGCGTCGTAGGGGACGACGCCGGGGAAGTCTGGGGCAATGCGAGTCGTCGACCTCCATGTCGGAGGTTCGTACTTCGCGGGCCGTGCCCTGGAACATGGGGTGCTTGTGCCTGTAGGAATATATGCTGACCGGGAAGTCGCTACCCTTCAATTATATACAGTGAGTGAGTTAAGAGATTTTGGTCAGCGCTGTGTCCCCTATTTTGTTAATAATATCAATTTACGTTTAATAAATGAAGGGTGTGACGAATAACTGGCAATGTTTCTTTGTAGAAATATTACATTTTATAATATGGTGCGTAATAGCGGATGAAATCGGTACCGTGAATTATTTAGTGTTAATTATTCAATGAGAGAGAACTTTTACCTTATAATTTTAATTAGCTTAATTATTTCATTGCTACGCTTTAATTTTTCGAATACAACGTACGTAATGAAAGGTAAAATAATTAGCTACGTCCATATTGAAATACTTTCAATGGACGACTTGAGGTATACGCCATCTGACATCACAACACAGGGGGAGAGTACTGTGGGGAACAAAGCTTGTTTACAAACATGCTGGGTTGTTAGTTGTTGATAGCAGAAATAAAAATTTTTGTGCACTCATAGACTTGCGTGCTAGTGCAAAAAAATATTAGTTTCATTTAGTGGTTAAGATACGAAAATGCTTAAGATCAATGTTCACCTGAAAAAGCGGCAAATTTCAGAGAAATAATCAAGTTTCGTTACATACATCTCATCCTGGACATGTGAAACCTGCATAAAGGTTATGTTTGTTTGCGGTATCCATGGAGGTAGGAATTGTATACCTCACCAGACTGGAGCTCCGGCTCATTTCAAGTCGTCCATTAAATCTTGCCAAAAAATTTTAAAGAAAGGAATATAGAAAAATACGTTGTATTAAGCGACCCAGGCTCTTAACATCTAGGTATTTATAGCGTGGGTGAGGGGTGACATGAGCTGAGTAAGGAGCAGCGCCGGAATTAATGGGCGAGGGAAACGGGAGATCCCCGAGAAAACCCGCCGGCCAACGGCATCATCCGGCACGATTCCCACATGCAAAAATCCGGGGGCCGACCCTGTCAGGTATCGAACCTGGATCGCTTTTGTGGGAGGCGAAAGGTCTGACCATTCGGCCACCGCGGCCCCTCAAGCAAACAAGTTTCTGCTCACTGGCTACTCGGTGACAGTGATAGAGCCCGGTGCACACTGTCCTTAATTCTATACTAAATACCTTACTTAATTGTACCCATAAACGTCGATTGAATTTTTGTAACATAATTCTGTAGTTAAACGTCTGTGTTGTGTACACACTATCATTATTTACTTATCTATATGTTTCTTCACACAAAGCAGAAAAATATATTTGTGATTTTAGTTATGTTCCATAAATTACAACAGTAAAATTGCCGAAAACTTTTTCATTACAAGACTTGCACGTAGTTATTAAATAAGTAAAACTATCTTATATATATTTTTTAGGTTTTCAAACATTTGAAGGTAGTGTGTTCAGTAGGTAACAAGAATTTTATTTCTATTCAATGTATATTGGCAACCCTACTGCGTAAGTCGAATTCGCGGTGACTGAAACTGTGCATTTCGCATGCGCGTGAATATACTCTACGACGAAAAATAGGATGGGCTCTATCTGTCAAATAAGGTAAAGATTTCTGGTTGGAACCAGAGTAGCTGCGGTACACACAAGCTCAGTGCTACTAGTAGACGGAATTCGATGCTGAAAATCGTGCCGGACGATGCCGTTGATCGGCGGGTTTTCTTGGGGGTCTCCTGTTTCCCCCGCCCTTTCATTCCGGCGCCGGTTAATACTCATATCATGTCAACCCTCACCAGCGTTGAAGACCACGATGTTAAGCACTGACCATAATCACTCACTAGGTGCTGAATTATGGGTAGTGTGTACCGGAAATAATGTTAAAATCACATAGATGCGGCAGAACCGGCACGACCGCCGCGACATGAAAAACAAAATGCATCCTCCGCCAATCAGCGCCCAGATTTCTGTGACGAAAATTCGACAGAAATTGCAGACGCGATGCGAGTTCCTAATAGAATTTATGTAGGTTTTATTCGAGTCGGAATTTAATTTTGCACCTAAGATTTGGTGAAACTGGTTAGTTTGTAGTAAATTGAGATTAATTATTTTAATAGAGATTTTTTTGCTGGTAATCACAAGAAACCCATAACCCTTTTAGGTGAACGTGTAATTGGGTCTTTATTTCCACATTTTGGAATGCCAGTGGGTACAGTTTTTAAAATAGGCCTACATGACTAATTAACAGGAAAAACTTAAATACTGTAAACATCTCTGGCTGTCGTACTAAAGGCTAACATGTAGTGGTAACAGTTGCATGTAATATTTTTTTTTTATATTTGTCGCGCGGCAGCAAAACTAGTGTTCAAGATAACGAGAGTTACAGCGTCCATCGTGTCGCTTCTGTCGTGCGATTGTGATTAAGGCATAAGACGGTGGCTTCAATTACGCCACAGCAAGATTCCTCTGACTCTTTTTACCTCCATGTTTTGGAATCTTCGCACTGCTTTTTCCTCGGCAAGCCGTGCTGCCGGGGCGGCGTCGTCGGAGTGGGTTCCGACAGCTCCGACGAGATGTACTCCGACTCGGTGTTCGCTGTCATCGGCGCCAGCGGGTTCCCATCTCGCGTCGGTATGTCGTCGGTTTGCTCCGACATGCCGACCGAAGAAATAACTTTTTTTTTAACGTTAAAGGAGAAATTGTCTTATTGTGTTATTTACGTGAAATTGGACATAAATACTTGGATTTGTTAGCAAAACCTACGTGTGAAAACAATATTGTTTAGACTCTTTCGTCTGTGTCCATAGAATAGAGAACCATTCGAAATATGACACTTGCGACAGGGACGTGCATAGACAAAAAGGTTTCACTAGATCGGCATGTCATAATTATGTTAATACCTTTGACCGAGTACATCTTGCGACAACAGCGCCTTGAGCCTGGGACGGAACTAAAACAAGATGGCTGCCATATGGCTAAGATGATACATGAGAGATGAGACACACTAATTTTCCTATCCGCCAAAGTCCGCGATCGTGCTGTCTTCTATCGGTGCGGCAATTTGCTAGAACTATAGCGCATTCTTGCGGTTAATCTAAGAACTACTTCAACTAGCATTTATTTGGGGATGTGCCAGGTGTATCGACTATTAATTTTGCATATACTACAAGCCAGAGTTGTAAACCTAAAGGAAAGAGATCGAATTCAATGCTAAGAGATGGTTACAACAATGGTCTCAGAATGGCCGTGGTTACAACATTCGCCATCTTATGCACTAGCGCGCCTGTGTAGCGAACGGCGATAATGAGAATTATGATCGTAGAAATAGATTTTCATACACTTGCAGAAAAAAAAGTTACTATCAACAAAACATAAACAAATAAAAAAATCACTAGCACAAAAAATTCACTAGCGCTCCTGAATAGTGCGTAGAGAAACGTCCAACTACGAGTTTGAAACATGTTGAACCATTTTCCCTATACAAGCTACAAGCAAACCGGCCTAATTTTTCTTTTTTCGAATTTATGTATTGAATAGGTAACGTGCATAGTAATACGTTTCTTTAATTTTCGTTGCCCAGCATCATTAACATGACATTAATCTTTTAACTCGTATCACAGCAAAATAAAGACATCAGTTTCAAATTTCATGCATAGAGTGAATATGATATAGAGTGATAATAGGATTCTGCACATGTGAAAAACATGTCACGTGATCGTAGGCACGATGTTGTTATGCAATAACTGACATTGCGCTAATTGTGAGCTATGTGTAAAATAATATGATACAAATTACAATTTTTGTGACAGTATTACTAAAGGTATTTAATTCGTATATATGCACACTTTACAACATTACAATAAATTAATAAAATACTGTTTGCAGAACTGTTTTAAATCTGAAAAATGATTAAATATTTTACTTGCAATAAGCGCACAGTCGGTTTATGCATAACACTTTCTAGATATAGTTTACCACAGAGCAAGTAAGGGAGTTTACAACACAGAAGAACTGCTAGCTTAACATAGAGAACATATTAACAGTTTTAGTGCAAAACATTGCGGCCAACTGCTGAAAAGAATCACCAGATAACTTCTTCGCATGCAGAAATTATGTTTTACTAGTAACAATGGTTTTCGTCCTGGTAGTAAAAGAGGTAACACATAACTTAACATCACACACCCTCGAATCACTAGATCAAATGGAAAAGGTAGCATGAATATTTTGTGCTCTAACGAAGGCATTCTGCTGCGTTGATCACAAAATACTGTAACAAAAATTACATAATTGTGTCACAAATACTACATTAAATTAGTTTACATCATATACAGGATATTACTGAACAACACCGATAAACTCCGGCAGGCAATTCCTTATGGAAAAAACGAGCTCAAATTATATGTTGAATTTTTCGCCTAAACTTAATATTAAGGGAGTAACGAGTCTCTCAATATCAAAATTTATAATCGTATTTTCCCCAAAATGTTGGAAACTAAATGGCATAAAAAAAACAATATTTTCAGTATTGCTTAACACTGTTGGAACCTTGCCCAACAGCAAATACAACTTGATACCTTCCACCCTTACGAAAACAATAGGGGTGGCTGTACTCTAGTTGCATACAACTTTTTTACCGTCAGGATTTTCAAACATTTGAAGATGGTTTATTGAGAAATGAGACCTATGTAACAAAGAAGGTCTTCGTATTGCAGCTGTCTAGAACATTCTGTTTATGCTCAAAACACACTTGAATAATAATTCGCACAAACATACAGAGCCTATAGCATAGGCAATGCTGCAAACATGCATGTGATGTGTGCAGCGTACTGACGATGGTGGACATTCAATGTAAACAACAAATACAATACTGTTCAAGTCGCAGATCAGTTTGTTCCTGGCACTCTGCGCAGTTGTGAACACAAAGTTGTGCGGGTAGCGATGGTGGGTGAGATGCAAAGTATTACGTGATAGCAATGCATACGACTGGACTGTACACAAGTATTGAAATTAATCAATTAAAGACATATACAGCCACAATAACAAACGTAAAAACGTTATTTATGACTTAAGAATCAGCAACAAGCATAAAGGATTTCTTGTAGGAATACTGACAGAATGAATTAAGGTATTCGGACGGTTCGTAACATTTAATAATTTTGAGAGCCAAAGAGGGGTGACATAGTGTGAACATTGCGTTGCACTAGGAATGAATGATAAGGAAAATAGGAGATCCACGATAGACGACATCGGCCAACGTCATCGTACTGGCACGATTACCACATGTGAAAATTGGTGTGAACCCCGACGGTAAACAAAATCTTATCGCCTTGTAGGAAGACAATCATCGTGACTATTAGACTGCCGTGGAGGTTGTAGTTGCCATACTTTGGAGGAGGAACATGATACCGACACTGTACTATGATTTTATTTTATTTTTATTTTTCAATTATTACCGCACGGAGTTATTCATGATTGGTTTATTATCAGCATGATTCTTTATCACTTTCATTTGAATTTTATAGTGATGATAAGAAAATTCTGTTTCTGGATACTTCAGCTGTTCCATTAGGAAAATATACTTTGTAAGCCTTACTATTATCTTCATAACCTAAAGAAATACCTTTGATTCATTCATTTTCAATATCAGAACTATGTTCAAGGACAACAGACCAAGAACAATATCTCGACCAAACAGTACTTAATATGGAATACTACCTGCTCTTTTCTTACGTCACCAAATGAACCCTGACATATTGCCGGCGAAGATAGGGAATTATGTACATTAGCAGGGATGGGGGGGACGAATTTTTTAAACCCAAAAATAACATTGCTGTAAGACATCACATGTTACGGGCTGCAGTATGGTGACGTTCGATTTGGTGACACATAGAGACAGACCGTCAGTATTCGTCTTGCACCCTTGTTTCAGACAACTTTACAATAATGTATATGCAATCCATCAAGCATACACTGCTACCACATGAAAAGAGAACATACCAAGAACAATCCTAGTACTTGTGTGTGTTGGCTTGACTGTACGCTGTCGCCAAAATATCGCCTCCTGTGCGTGTGTATATGTTCGGACCGTTCGTATCTTACCGCGATGATCCAGACTCGTTTCTCAGCGCGGCCGTGCCAAATTTCATATGTGAGAAACATGGCAGACGTTACCATTGGCATTTGGGTTTCTTGTGTCTCTCACATGTGTCCTGCCCGTACCTTCAGTCGCTGTTCCACACCCATTTCATCACGCATCATCAATTCTTCATACCGGAGAATCGACTGGCGTCTCTCTCGAATACAGATGCAAGCTCTGCCTCCAACGAGATAGGTATCTGAATTATAGAGATCATGCCCTAGGCGGGACAAGCTCGAGTATATTTCCTTTCACCAGTACACGAACAAGCCGCAACTGGCACTGCAGCTAGCGAGTTTGCCAACCACCAAACAATCCTCTGGTTCGATTCCAGGTGGGTTCGACCCAGATTTTCGCATGTGAGAATCGTGTCTAACGATGCCATAGGTTTACGAGGTTCTCGAGGATGTCTTGTTTCTCTCACCCCTTCATTCCGATGCTGATGGATATTCACCTCACGTCGCCCAAAACATCGTTCTCAAAAGGGGACACAGACGCTGGTCGAGCGTCCTTGCGCATAGAGACGATAAGGCAAGTGGTCAACAAGTAAGAGTCAGCCTTAAGAGGGCGTGCTACATAATTCAACGCTAAAAGCATTAATCTATAACTGTAGGTTTATTGAAGCCAATTTGCTAAAGTTAAGCAATAGCAATCCTAGACAATAGTTTTAACCAACGTTTTAAACAAAATGGTTTCCAGTGTTACGAACTTCTGAGACACAATCTCTGACGTTGGAACCTCGAGCACTTAACTGTGGCGCAAGTGATTACGCGTAACGAATTAATAATTCTGGATAAATATTTACTCATAAAGTTGGAAAATATCATTATGTAGGATTGTCACTGAGTATTTTATTCATATTGGCTTCGAAAAGAGCGTAGAAATCAATTTATGTTTTCAGTATTTATTTATCTACCACGCACTCTTAAGGGCGTGGTCTACCGCAAATTTCATCACTATTTTTTTTTTATTTTTTATTTTTTGCACCAGATATTTTTTTTCTTATTTTAGACACAAAATGTGACTAAATTTGGCTGTTATGAAATTTTTTTATCTCTCATAGTTTTCGCGTAATGGCTTGTTAAAGTCATATTTTGCATGTTTCCGTTTTAACGACTACACTAAAACCAACTGATATACCAAACTAAAAAAAAAAAAAAAATCACAGTGGACAAAGACATTGCAGGCTACAATGTCATGATCATAAAAATAAAATAAAAAATTATTTGTATTTAAAAAAAGATTTAATTTTTTTATTTTTAGTTTCGGCAGTCAGATGACAGCCATCATTCACAAACACACGCTACCAACAAATATGAAGCAGAACTGCAGATGTGCTCGCAGGCACTGAAACAAACTGGGGCAAAATTATATTCGCGAAATGTTCATGGCCCTATGGATAGAGATGATGGTATATCGCGAAAACGTGTTGTGCCAGCATACCCTTGAAAACACTGTGGTTTCTCGCAACATGTATGACTGGGTTACTTATATACGTCTGACATAATTTAGCTGTCTGCACACCAACAATAGGCACCAAATATTACAAGAGTGAAATTATTATTGTTTCAGTCAAATAGGGTAACAGCTTCACGTACAATCGAAAGCCAGTAATCTTCTGGTAAGTTGAACGTACGTTGAAACCCAGAGAACAGTCAAGTTTTCCCGTGGTAAACCATCATCTCTACCTATGGATGATCTTACTCGCAGCGTCTTGTGGCTCTATACGCAAATATCCGCAAATCATAGACGTGTGGAGTCGCAGTAAACCTTGTTCTGATTGGCGCAGTCAAATGAAGTATGTATCTGCACAAACACACACGGCCAATAACCACAAAACATTGTTACAGATGTGCTTGTAAGTCACTGAATCAAAGTGCTGCAAAAATCTTTCTGTGAAAACTTCCGGTCCTTACTTTTAGGTGTAATGAGAATATCAAGGGTTATTTTTTTTAAAGGTACGTGGTTTTTACTTCTTTCCATGTTATTATGTTTAATCACAGGGTGGATGTCGTCTATTCTTTGTTTAAAGCTCATAACATCCTTTAAAGAACGGATCGTCGAAAAATAAATTTAGAATTCACTGTATCCAATTACATAAAATAATTTCAATGGTATGAGTTTTTCACTCCCGGCGCGCTTAAGAATAATATCGTCTTTATAACTACTTCTACGTGACAACGTCTATCAGTAATGCTAGATACATAAGTGTGTTGGGTGGGTTGGGACACTGTGGATAGGCCACTCCCAGAATACTGTAAACCTGGGTTACTTTGTGACAGCAAGGGATGACTTTGTGAATATTAAAATAGAACATTAAAATATGAAAAAAAAAAAATATGCACCGAAATTCCTTTGTATTAAAAAATTTTACTATGATGGCAATTTTCTTCATTTTTAAAATTACAAAGTAATTTCGAAACGTGTTTTTTATATATTAGTGCACATGACGCATGATACACAATTTGAGTGTTACTTATTTTATTCAATAATGTCAGTGTTTGTTATTTGTATGTTCCTGTAACTTAAAAACTTTTACTTTCCCATGTCGTTACGAGAATAGTGTGAGAGCTACAAAATATTCACAAGTGCAAATTGTAATCACAGTAATGTCTAAAAGCTAACAATAAGTCATACAAATTTAAAACAATGTTTTTTTTGACACTAGAACGGCCTTAAGTGACTGGTAAAGCAAGTACAGTCTGTCGATGCATGATTTAAGAAACGTACGTGATGCTAAAGCAATATCAAAGTGGATAGTATCACACTCTAGGGGACGGTGCGGACTCTTTAGGGTCGGTGTGACAGCAGGCGGTTTAGGAAAAAGATAAGGAGAGGTCACTGAGGATTGGTTTTGTGGACATGAAGGGGGGCGGTGATTCAAAGAGTTAGATAAGTACCTTGCTACTTGGGCTGTCGTCGATTAGGACGACCTAGTCCTCACGAATATCTGCAGTCTATTTGAACTTAAGGGCGCGGTCCTCCACAGTTTTCTACGTCTTTTTTATTTTTATATCTGTACCAGATATTTATTTTCTTATTTCAGACATAACTTGTGATTAAATCTTCCTCTTACGAAATTTCCGTATGTTTCATAGTTTTCGCGTAATGACTGAGTCGTAAACGTCAAAATTTGCACTTTATGGTTTTATGTTCGCCAATAAAACCAACTGACATACCAAATCGAAAAAATTCACAGTGTATAACAATATTGTAGACTATGTTTTGACATATATAAAAACCAAAATTTAAATATTTTTGTATTTAATATAAAAATGCTGAATTTTTAATTTAAAATTTTAACAGGTTTTAAAAATATGAAATTTATTTTTTTATGTATGTGTCAAATAACAGCCTCTAACATTGTCACACGCTGTAATTTTTTTCGGTTTGGTACGTCAGTTGCTTTAAGTGGCGTACATAAATCCGTAAAGAGCAAACTTTGACGTTTACGACTCAGTACACAAAAACTATGAGAGATACGAAAATGTCCTAAGAGGAAGATATAATCACAATTTATGTCCAAAATAAGAAAAAATTATCTGGTACAAATATAAAAATAAAAAAGACGTTGAAAACTGAGGAGAACTACGCCCTTAACAAGATTAAATTAATTCTAGACTACTCTGTCACAGTTATTGTGCTCGGAAAATAATTCTACTACAAATTCGTGGATAGACTGCCTAAAAATAACTGGGCTGATATTTTTATTTTCTGAAATTATTTTACTGTAGTATGACTGGACGCGAATAGTTCCTACTCTCCTCGACCAATATTACAATACTCAAATATGCAATAACCTGAGGTCAAATGTACAGCGACAAACAGGATTTTGTTGATTCAGTTAAACATACACGACGTAAATCTGGATTTAATGACCTAATATATGTAGTCGATACAAATCTCTGTTACTCAAAGTATTGTGTCCAAGAGAAATTATTTAGAAAATAAATCCACAAATATCCATACAGTCGTGCCATTTGTCAAGGTCCATAAAATACTTATAAGCAAGTAAATTCAGGAATTATTTCGTTAGTTCTAAGAATACGCTCATATAATCATGCTATCAAACGAAACGGATGACAAAGTAATATATGCAAAGTGATAATTCATGCCGGTAATCACTTCTGTGAGATAGTGCATGAACCTGGTTGGATAATAAATTAAACTTGGGAGTGCTAACTAAATCATAAACATCCCATACATTATCTGAATAAGAAATTTGTCAAATTATACAACACGGATTTACGAGACCTACAATAGAACTGCGAAAAATCAGTTTGTTTTTTCTAAGAGACATGAAATGTAACGCTAATTGATAAACGGTATGTCATGCTACGTTTTACCAGTCAAAATAACTCATTACGGACATTTTTACAACTAACTAATTTCAGTCAAATTTAGAAAACTAGCTCCGAATTTCTTGTGTTTTTCTTGTGACGGTGGTTTAAACGATTTACGATAATTAAGAGTTTACCTGCAATTCTTTAACTACAGTTGGGATCAAAATTCTTTACAAGCCCTTGTTAAGTGACGTTTTTATTAATAAACGTATTTCCTCTTGTAATGTAGATTCATGGCAGCAAAGCTGAAGCTATACAAATGTGTTTTTCATATTTCGCTGAGTTACAGTCTTGCATACAATATATCTTAAACATAAACTTATTGCATTATTAATTAGCTATCCCGGAATGGACGACTTGAGGTACACGCCCTCTGACTTCACAACGAAGGGGGAGAGTAGTGTGGGAAGCAAAGCTTGTTTACAAACGTGATGATTTGTTAGTTGGTGATTGCACTCATAGACTTGCACAGAAGTGTAAAAAATATAAGTTTCATTTCATGGTTAAGATACGCAAGTGCATGAGATCAATGTTTACCTGAAAAAACAGTAAATTCCAAACAAATAATCAATTTTCTTGACGTACATCTCATCCGGGACATGTGAAGCCAAACAGCTAAATGAAGGTTATGTTCGGCTGCGGTATCCATGGAGATAGGAATTGTATCCCACACCAGACTGAAGCTCCGCCTCTTTTCAAGTCGTCCATTCACGAATGTGTGCAAACACTTTCATCTGTAGGAATAAGTATTCCTTGTACATATAAAAACGCATCCTAGGATACAGAAATGTAATAAATTACGATTACAATTACAGCCAACGTTCACTGCTCGTTTCAAATAGTTGGCAAACATAGATTGTTCAAATGAACTGCTAGCTCTCTCCTTTCTCTCTCTCACACACATTCACACCAACACTAAAACCCTCTCCAGGGTAAAATAATTGCAGGCTGAGAAGCGATTAAGTAAATTAATTTCAATTCTAATGAATCCCTGTGGTATCATTCTAGCATAGTGTTTTCATTATGATAACTTGCCTAGTTATTATGCCGCATTTACGGAGAGACGGCGCTTGTAACTCAAAGGCCCGCCCCGACAACGTATTGCCGTGTTAATGAAAACGTAGCGTAGAGACACATACACACACACGGCCTGGCATCTAGAACACTGTACATTATAGCCATGCTGCTCTGCCGCGGGCGATATGTTACGCAGACAGCCGCGTTTACATCAGGTAGTATAAATACATATGTTGCCGCTTGCTGTACGAGACGAGAGACAGATTGGACGAGTTATCAGAGTGTTAATTACTAACGCAAGGAAAGAATTCAGGTGAAAGATTTTTTTTTTATTTGTGTAAAACAGTGAAATGATCATGGTCTAGTTACACAGACAAGATATATAACAATATTTATTTTCCACCTTTTTGGTTTCGTTTTAATAGTTTATTTGGCCAGTGCATTACACTTCATCTGCTTGAAAACCAGCTATATGTATCTTTAACCTGCTATATTGCTTAAACGATTATGCTTATAATTGTTCCGTATTACTTGTAACTGGTAACACGGTAGCGTTACTTCGTGATATCAATTTTCTCTATCCATATCCCTAAAATACGTGTATAGTTCCTAAAATATGTTTTATCCATTACCCAACGTAGTGCATAAGGTTTAATACTAAAAATAATTCTTAGTTTAAATAAAGACTATCATAATATTTACAATGATAACGGTAGGTCTGACTACATACTATCAATCGCAGACATTCACGGTTCGGTAAAAAAATCTAGCTCTAAACAATGGCTTGATACAAAGTATTAATTTTACACGATGCTGGTCATTCGTAAGAGTATCTTGATAGGTAAACGCGTTTTCGACAGTTACTAAGGAAAAAAAGTTACAAAGCAACACACTTAGATACATTTATATTTGCCAACTTATGAGCAAAATTTTGTCCAGAATGAAGCGCATTTGTTAGCCGCAATTTAATGTACGAGATTTCAACGTCAGAGACTTTTTCTTTAGAAATACGTTATTCAAGAAATTATTTTCCTCAGAAAGTTGGCAGAAACTACTGGCAACGAAAGCGTTTTTTTTTTTTTTTTTGCGTTGTCTACCCCGGAATACTTGTGAGAGCAATAATATGGATCTATACGTTAACTTACATAAGTGATTGTGGTTAGTCATCCTAACACCATATCGTTTTCGAACGATAACCATTTTCTGCATTAAGAAACAGAAAATATTGCAACTAAAATTTAAATTAGGAAACAAGATGAGTCGATGTTTTCGCGTGTTTTATAGGCGCTAAAATACTTATTTTCCCACAATTTTCGAGAGCATTAGAATAACAGCCTAAAACAAAACACTGTAGGTCGTACCGAAATCAAGCGTCTGGGACGCGTTAACATTCCCACTCTTCGGAAGTGCTCGGGAACTTTCGTTCATCCTCCGCGATTGAGCCGGACATCTTCCCACCACCCAACAAACCTAGGCCACGGTCACAATTATTTTAAGTGAGGTTTTGTTACGTTTGGAAACAACAATGCATTTTTAGATACGTTGCGCTGGCTTAACGCTCAATAGCCGCGGTTAAACGAATGCTCCCGAGTATTTCCGAGGAGCTGGAGAGTTAACCCATACGTTCATTACCGACATGTACAAATAAGTGAATGTCTGATTGTACGAAGGATCTATAGGTACTTAGTCCCACTTACATTAATTTACCATGAGAATACTTATTCTTGCATCCACCAAGGTTCTTGAATAGGCAGCGAACTTAAGGGGGTTGGGTAACTTCCAGTTCGATATTTCGTATCAATGTAGGATCATGGTCAGTTACTAAGTGCAATTATGAGTACAATGTTCGTAAAGTTAATATCTTTTGGTATTTTTCTTTTTGTGTAACCATTATAAAACATATACTTCGGTGAAAAATTTAAAAGGTCTGCATCACTGGCTATTCGAAGAAATGTCTACGATTCCTCCACGAAAAGTCCTCTTGCCTTTTCATGAATGTCAAAATATATTTGAAGTGTATAAAAAAACTGTACTTAACAGCAATAAATTTTCGTTTGCTGAATTTACCAAATATGTTTTTAAACATTGGAAAGTAGTATTTCGTTTTGAATATAGTTTCAGTTCAGTAAGTCGTTTGTTTAACTTATAACGGCTGCACTAAAACGTCAATCTTGACATTCTTGTAATGCAGAGCATATGCAACCAAAATTAGTTTTACTTCTTGAAAACCGCCCCGTTTCGTTGTTAACTTATCGGCCAGAAATCTACGAAAATGTAAAGTAACGAGCTGTAGCCCCGCAAATCGATTATTCTATTAATAAATCTTAACAACATATGCTTGTTCCCGAGTTTTTTTTTTTCAGACTGGTGCCAATAACTCAAATATTTTTTAACCAAAAGTTTTGAAAAAATTTTAGTCAATGTGCAAACACACGATGAACAATACTGCGGACGCGTTTTTTAAAATAATTTACCATTCGCCAGCAAAAAATAATAATTTCCTTCATTTTTGCTTATTTTCACGACGAAAAACGTGGTATTTTGGGTAATGAAATCTAAAAAACCGTCCAGTATAATTCTACAAAAAAATTCAGCTACAAATTATAACATATAAGTGTCAAAACTGCGCAGAGAAATTTTGATGTGAGTATTAGGTAGCAATAAAAAAAGTATTTTCGAAATCACTGCAAAACTCCGTAACAAGGCCTTAAATTACTATAATGATATAAGATAGAACGACTGAAGATTTTACCAGTATCTCGCTATAGCCGTCAATGTTTACATATGAACTACCTTATGACTCAGAAAATGCTAGACAATATTAATATTTAAAATGTAATATACGATTAATTTCCTTATCAATGCTAGTCAAATGTTACGGATCCAAGACTTTACAGCAATGTGTAATGTTTTTTATTAGAAAGCGATAATATTACACTCTTAATGTGTTTCTAAACGACCTAACAACACAATTATCGGCTTGTGATGTCCCATTTCAAGACGTGAGGTATTCGTTTCAAGGGTATTTTATTTTCTTTTATCACCTCTGAAAACTTCAGAAAGGAAGAAAGTCTTAAAATCTCAGTAGCAGAAACCAACAACTATACAAGGGAGAAGGATTCTGCATCTGTGACGGTGCGAGAGGCAGGATACGGTGAATTTTACGGCGCAATTCTCCGTTTGCCTTTGCATCGAATACACTGAAGAGCTATACAAGGGACCTCCCCTGATAATGGGCGAAGAGGCTTTGGGGGAGAGAGGGGGGAAGGACCAGACCCTGGAAGGAGCAGTAGATGGTTCTGGAAGGAATAAAAAACCACGTACGGGATGTAAGTCACGAACGCTTCCCTCTCGCGAGCCGAGGTTCCACACTCAGCCGGTCGCCATTCGTCAGAGGCGCGAAGAATGGGCGCTCGGGCGCTGGCGGCGGAAGGAAGACGCACTGCCGTCGATGACAGCTGTCTTCCCAGCGCCGCGCGGGCTGCGCTCCTCCCACATCCGGTTCCGGGGCTGGCGTCGTTCCCGGGGCTATTCTCCGCGTCGAGGTGACGCGACGCTTGGAACCCCCGCGTAACCGCAACGTCACACGAGTCTGTGCTTCGTCTACGATGGATTTATCACCTTTAAGGGCGCGGTTCGCCTCAGTTTTCAACGTCTTTTTTTTTTTTATTTTCATATTTGTACCAGATATTTTTTTTTCTTATTTTAGACATAAATTGCGATTAAATCTTCATCTCAGGAAATTTTTGTATCTCCCTTATTTTTTTTTTTTGCGTAGTTAGTCGTAAACGTCAAAATTTGCACTTTACGATTTTATGTACGCCAGTAATACCAACTGACATACCAAACCGAAATAACTCACAGTGTATAACAACATTGTAGGCTGTGATTTGACAATATAAATACAAAAAATTTATATTTTCGTATTTTTATAGAAATGTTGAAAATTTTTAATTTTCATTTCAAAATCTAGCAATTTTTATTAAATACATAAATATTGTATTTTCATTTTTTATACACGTGAACCTCGACGTAAAGCGCAAAAATGGGACGTTCTCCGAGCAGTGTTGCCACGTTGTGTATTTAGAATGTCGTCGTACATTTTGCCACTTACATTTTCGTCTCCAATTTAGCCAGGATTCGCGTGATGTCCTTATTATGCGGTATTTCTGGACATACTGCATAATAGGATCGACGAAGAAGTTCCTACATTCAAATAAATGTTTTAAAAAGTTCTTGCTATACGTCGTGCGGTGGTCGTCAGATGAACTTAAGAGGGCGTTGTAGATAAATAAAAGCTGAGTTTTACAATTGAGATTTACACTTTGCGAAAGACAATATAGGAAAATTACAAAATAACAATCACTGACAATTATTTTTGCCAACTTTATAAACAAACACTTACCCAGAATGATGTATTTGTTAAGCGTCATCTCTTGCGCCACAACTAAGGCCGTGTCTCAATTCAATGAGTACTCTGTTGAGAGAGTACTCTTTCGCATAAAAACAAGAGAGAGCTCTTTGTTGCTCTCGTCCTCTCCAATTGGGACGATGCTCTCTCGTATTTGTAAACCTACGATGCAGAGGTTACTAATGCGTAAATTTTAGAAGTACAAGTTGTAATCACATTAAATACAATTGTGATATATTCAAATAATGATTTTTAACTTACCGGTGCCGTATTTCAAGCGGGAATAGCTGTTTATAGGCGATGCCAAAAAATTTTATTTTGTGAATTTAAAGGCATATTACGGCCGAAAGTGTTTGCTGAATTTCTCGCCATATAATTTTTGTATAAATATTGAAATATTTGCAATATATGTCACACGTTTCTTCAGTAACCTCAAACCATAGCTGTAATCAAGATGGCGTACGCCAGAGAACACGAGAGAGCAAGAGCGAGTATACAACTTCGAGCTCTCGCTCCTTCGTACTCTCGGCGAACAATTGAGACAGGCAGAGTGAGCTCTATCTGACGTATTTGCGAGAGCGAGAGCACACGAAAGAGCACTCTTTGGGTGAATTGAGACACGGCCTAAATCAACGAGATTTCGGCGCCACATATTGTTCTTCAGAAATACGTTACTCGAGAAAAATTTTTGCTCGGAAAGTTGGCAAACCTATTGTCTGGGATTACCATTTTTTTATTTTTGCTAATTGGCTTCGAGAAACCTACAACTTTAAACCGAGGCTTTTAGCGCTGAATCATATACCACGCACTCTTAAATGGTGTAAGAAGAGATTTTATCGGCTCTCAATAGCTACGTAATTGTAAGGGCGGCCCTGAAGCCCGCATCAAAATCCTTATCGCCTTAACGAACCAAGCGTTGAACTAACGGGAAGATTCTCACCGACACATTTTTAACTATGGGACTTTAAACAGTGACCATATAAATTTACTAGGGAAAAGTCTGTAGTAAAGTTCAGTTCACGTTTCTATCTGAGTTACACATAGACCCGGTTAGTACATTTTGAAGTACGGAAGTCTGAAAGGACCGTTTTTAGCCATGTTGGTGGGCTTAGAAACAGTGTTTTTAATGAGCGTGTCGTCTTAACAATGAGGTTCCGACCTTGTCTAAAGTTTTTTTTCTTTTCGTACGTTGGCACAATGGGCACACGAGAAATATTTTCGTAGAAAAAAACCTGTTTACGAATACATTGCAACGAATTTGAAGCGTGGGATAGGCGGCCGCCTTAACAATGACGTTCCGAACTTGTCTGAAGTGTGTTTTCATTTCATACGTTGGCACACTGGGCGCATGTAGAAGTTTGATAAAGAAACCCTGTTTGAGAACACTGGTCTCCGTGGTGTAGTCGGTTAGGCTCCGGTATACTGTGCGGGAGATCCTGGGTTCAAATCCTGGCTCAGGCACGGCTGTTGTGTTGCCTCCTCATCTCAACTCATCCTCACCAGGGCCCCGATTAAATATCGCAACCTGCTTTTTGCACCGACGCGGCGCAACGCAAGTGCAGAGCAAGTTAAATGATTCTTCTATGGCATTACGTGAGTATATAATTCCAATGCAACGCAACCAGACGTAACGCAGGTGCAAATTTTGCGTTGCGCCAATAAAAAGCGATATTTAATTGGCCCCCAGGTCTTAAAACCTTAAAATGCTGAAACTCAAAATTAAAATTTAAACATTCAATATTTTCTTTTTAAATACAAATAATTTTTTTTTTCTTTAATTTTATGAGCATGTCATTGTAGCCTGCAATGTCTTTATCCACTGTGATTTTTTTGAGTTTGATATATCAGTTGGTTTTAGTGTAGTCGTTAAAACGGAAACATGCAAAATATGACTTTAACAAGCCATTACGCGAAAACTATGACAGATAAAAAAATTTCATAAGAGTCAAATTTAGTCACATTTTGTGTCTAAAATAAGAAAAAAATGTCTGGTGCAAATAAAAAATAAAATAATGGTGACGAAAATTGCGGTTATCGCGCCCTTAAGGCGCCCGCCTACTGGCCGTGTGTTTGTGTGAGTGAGGCACGGCGCCAAGGGCGATGTTGACCGTCTCATCTGGTGAGGTATCGCCTCTACCGCAAGTTAATGAAACGGTGTGCAGTAGTATCGTAGATGACTCGCCTGACTGAAACTTTCAGTGGTGACCTCATCATTTATTGGTGAAAAAATTTAAGCTAAGTCCATTGCATGCTCCTAGAGTAGTTTCACACGAATCCTGCGAGTAGTTTTATCATATATAACAGGTTGGAAAAGCTGTTTTTAGCAATTTTGAGGAGCTCCGAAATGATATTTTTAATCGACGTGATACTTGTAAACTACTCTTTAGTTATCGTTTGGAATGTATTTCCTTTTCGTACATAGTAACATTGGGCATATGTGGAATAGTTTCTTAAATAAAACGTATTTACGAACCCATTGAAAAGTATCTTAAGCGCGCGTATGCGGCCCGTTTAAGGCCACGGGTCCATATTTATGCTAATTTAGTAAGTTTTATTTTTTAAATCCGGAAAAGGAGCAGATATTACAAAACCGTTACATAGAAATGTTGGAAATAGTTTGTACTATGTAGCCTAATTTTTTTTTTTACAATTTTGGCTAATTATTGACTTTAAGAAAGTTTATTAAGTCGATAATTAGCCGAAATTAAAGAAACTTACGTTCTGAAAAAATTAGACCGCATAGTACAACGAATTTCTAACATTTTTAATGTAACGGTTTTGCGATCTCTGCTCCCTTTCAGGATTAGAAAAATTAATCTCCCAAAAACAGTATAAGTTATTTAGTATTTATTATTAAGCGAGAGAGAATATTTATCTTAAAATTTAAATTTGCTTGATCATTTCATATCCATGCTTTAATTTTCCTAGTACTACTGTGTACGTAACGAAAGATAAAATAATCAACTACGTCCCTACTGAAACATTTTCAATTTAATGAGGCCAAAATTTTAATCAGAAAGGAATTAAGAAAAATGCAACATAAAAAGTGACACGGGCTCTTAACATACTCTACTTGTACTCTTATATAGTCTATTCACTTTAAACTGAGAACTCCTCAACACTCATAATATCCAAAAACTGTATTTTATTGAGGCCAAAGATGTAAAGCTTTGTTAGTGGTGAAACATTTACAATGATTTTTAGATTCAAGGAAGTTTTCATGTTGAAAGTATTAAAGATGTTTGTAAATTAGCTGAAAGAGAAATTTTAACAGTGCTCACTTTATCGTGGACAGTCTATACTCAAACAAGCAGGCAGTTAGACAAAATTCGAAATTCTTATAACTTCCCATTGTAGTATATTTGTTTTTTGTTTGTTCCTTGCCCAGCAGGTTTTTTTTTAGGCTCTCGCAGGCCACATGAATCCCTTGTGAAGCATTAAAAGATATACGACAGCCACGTGGCGGGTGTTCATTTCGGAAGGTTCTAACTTCACCTCTAAACATTTTCTGGTCCCACCCGCCGTCGTCGGTAACAAGCAAGCGCAAAACTCATTCCAGTCCGCGGAGCGCCGAACGAGGTATATAAAAAAAGTTCCGAGAGCTGGAACTTGAATGGCTCTCTCTTCGATTGGCTCAATTCTCCGTTCCGCAGAGACTTGGGACGAACGGCGAAGCCCTTGACTGAAGGGCGTGAGGGAGGCAAAACAGTTCTTTTTAACTTTCGGGACGGTTACACGCCTTTATTTTTGTATTGCTTCAAATGAAACACAGCCCCGAAAAAAAATTCTCACATTAAATATTTCCTCACTCAGTGTGGAACGTTCATCGTTCCTTTGTGAATAAATGAAGACTGTTGTTCCTTTGTGCAATGAATAATTTTTTATTTATTTCAACAGACTTTACTGCAAGCTGAGTCATAACAGTAAAAAAGCAGCTCATGACATAAAATTAAATTTTTTCATAAAATTGATTTTTACAACGCTCAGTCTTAGTATTGTATAAATATAGGTTAAAACTGGAAATCGTACCAGCCATTTGTTGCAACAGAATTTGCTAAAATTTTGCTCTATAAAGTTATGTTTAAGTTTTGGAAAGGCAGAGTGCATTGCTTTGTACAGTTTCTATCATTAGCACCCCTCGACTACTATTTTTATATTATTTCCGTAGTTACCTACAGAAAAAAAATCTTGTCCTCCCGATGTGCACATTATTTATTTGGCTACAAAATATACAAAAGTAGGGGAGGTGTAACTATTTGATTATACTGTGTCATGGCATGCAGAAAATTTCGTTAAAATTCTCTCTATGAAACATACAACGAAAATTAATAAATATATGAGAATGGGAACTGTTTCCTGTTAAAGCAATTAAATGCCTCCATAGAAACAGCTTGTGTCGGATAAAAAGAGAAATTAACTATCTTTATAAGAATTCTTTGTTAAACTTTCTTCTGCCTAAAATGTTTTTTTTTATTTATGAATTTCGTTAGAAAATGTATACCGAAAATGTTATACGTGAATAAATTTTCCTTAAGACATTAGCTTAGGCCTACTGTTACGAGAAACTCCACTAAAATATCTTCATTTCAATGTGTTTCACTGCCAATGCATGATTGATGTAATGAAACCTAAGTGTAAATACAGTAAGGGTTTAAGTTTTTAACTGTTATGCATAAGGACGATCCAGGACAGACTGTGTTAATTTCGCGTGATGGTAGTCTACAAAAAACTGTGTTGAAAAACATTTTTTTTCTATATGTCCCCAAAGTTGAAAGAGTGGGACTAATTATATCCTGAAAATAGACTTTCAAATTACATTTAAATAAAATTTTCAAAAAACTACATGATATTAATTAACGAAACTCTAAACAATGTCTAGTAGATGACTTTAATTTATTGTAAGTAATTTAGTATTGTAATATCACTGGCCCATCATTGTTACAATGGGGCACGACCACATATTTCTGCCTGTAACTTCGGAACACTTACCTGCAATTCATGTTGCCCTACGGAACATTAAACATGCCGGGAAGGTAAAGAGGAAAGGTCGTCTTGTCGGAAATCGCTAGCGTTATCGTTAGTCAAGTGTTTGCCTTTATTGTTAACGTCTGAAACGCATGCAATCATAGCAACATTCTTGCAAGGCAGTGTAACCAAATTATTAGGCGCGTCGCACTGGTGTGGTTTCGACGGATTTCATCGGAGGTTTGTTACGCACATAGAATAAAAGTAATTTACATAACACAGTAAAGCTGTATAACTCTGTGGTCAAGGAAATGGCAGTATTAAAATAAAACCCACGCGTTTATGGCAATTTTTAATTAACTTTTACAAAACCACACGGCGAAGTAACCTCACCGACAATAGAATCTGGATCATTACATTCGAATGAGTGATTACTTACCGCTACATAAAGAAAGCACCTTAGTGAAGTAAATAATTTTACTAACGAAGTTACAAAATGTGTTAGCTGGTACGTAGCAAGTGAATGTCACTAACAACAATAATTTTGCCGCAGTACAAAATTAAACTTGCTACTGAATCATAAATGCAGAAAATAAATATTGCAATTTGATACACTGAAGACTGTGATAAATTGAGTCTTGCTCAAATAAGTCGAATACTTAAGCACGGATTATCAACTATGTAGTTCCAAACTTCTTCCTTAAGGGGAATGGAAAGGCACTATGTTGAGCGGATGACAGGAATACTCAATCACCAATATAATCTGAACTACTCATCAAAATTCTATTAGATTTTTTGCCGAGTAGGTATCTTATCAGCGGACGTTTATTTATATATAGCACTATGCGGAAGTATGCTTTATTTTCGAGTAAAAAATTAAAAACTGTTTTAGAAAAATAAGGCATTGAAACCACGAAATATACAAAATGGAAAACTGTTATTTTTATAATTTGTAGTACGATAATATCTAGGCCTCTATAGTAACCGAACTTCAAAAATACTCGCGTTCAATTTCAACATCTGTAAACCTTTCGTACAGGTAGTTTCGGATAGTGCTATATAAATAAACATCCGCTGATGAAATATCTACTCAGCAAAAAAAAAAAACTCTCATTGAATTTTGGTGAGTAGTTCATATTTTATTGACGATTGAATATTAAAGTCGCCCGCTCGACATCGTACATTTCCAAACCCCTTAATATCCATCCAGCTACCGCTGACGGCGTGCACATTCAAGTGACGCTTTACTGCTATGAAAGTTTGTGTGATGTTCTAAGTTTCTTTGTCGTGCAGCAGCTGCATTGAACAATGTTTCTCAATACGTTAAAACTATGCCACTGAGTTCCTCGTTTCTTCACTCGAAAATGGGTGATGTGTGTCACTACTTATGTGTGTAAGTAGCATTTCCAGATTAGTAACACGTTAGATGGTCTAATGGGGTACTATGCTGGCACTCACCATAACCGACTGTTCGCCAGTTGGTACTCAAGATATCTACCTGGTAATTGATAGAAAGCGTTCCGATTATCCGTAAATCGTACACGTACGCTAAAAACTGTATAACGGGTACACTGCACAGTAGATTTGTTAATTTACTGACATTTTATTACGAATAGACACATAATGTAATGTAAACTGCTTATCATTGTAAAATGGAAATATTTTATAGTTTTTCAAACTCTTATTATTTCGAAGGCTTCCTGGGCGTAATGTTTAGGGACAGGAAAATGTCGTGTCTTATGACCTTTTTGTTAGAATCAACTATCGTGTGTATACTCAAGTCTCGACAATAGGTTTGAGTTTGCGTAGGACAATGGATCCTAGCATGCGGGTCATTCAGTTAGCAACATTTTCCAGTCTCCAGTGATGTTTGAGATTTTTACAAATCTTTTTTTTCATGTTCACATGATTGTTGTCTCAGTGGTCCAATGTTTAAATTCAAATAACTAATATTACATTTTATTTTGCTTGACTGTACTTCTTAAGTTATAATGTAACGCTTTAAAAATTACTATAATTATTATTTTACTAAACGAGACAGAATAAAAATTTATTTATATGTTGGGGCAGTTGTTACTTGTAGCAATAAATTATTCACTGTCTATATACCAAGTGATGCGTTTTGTAACATCGGAAATAAATATCTTTCTATCACTGCATGAGGTACCTACATTGTTTAGCCGTTAGGATCGGTTAGGATACACTCATTCAACTATAACGACCCCAATCTAGTTATCAGTAGTGTTACCTGGATGTGAAGTATCCTGAAAGTTGGTAAACATTGTCATAAACATGTCGATTTTCTTTTAATACAGCTGTTTCCTTGACCACGGAGTTCAACTGTTTTAATGTGTTATGTATCTTTCATTCAATCTATCCGCGTTACAAATATTCGATGATAATCCGTCGAAACCTCATCAGTGCGACACGCTTATTTGTTTGTTACACTGCCTTGGAAGAAAGTTACTACGGTTTGCATATGTTTCAGGCGTTAACATTAGACGGCAAAATGTGACTAACAATTTTCTCTAAAATGGTAATTTCTCACAAGACTACCTTTTATTTTTATCTTTGCCACCTGTTTTATATTTTGCAGTACAAGCTGTGTTAACTACGCTGTAACTAGAATTCTTAAGAATGTTTCAAAGAATAACTATACAAATGAAACTTAGTTTTGCAAATTAAAAGATTTTTTGCCAAATACGCTGTAACTAGAATTCTTAAGAATGTTTCAAAGAATAACTATACAAATGAAACTTAGTTTTGCAAATTAAAAGATTTTTTGCCACCAATAACGCTTACTTTTTATACCATGAAAACTTACATGTGTGATATGTACAAGATCTACGTAGGCTTGTTATAATGAAGAGCTATTGCATTAAACTTTTATTTCTAATGGTATATTTTGAACATATTTTTCATCTTACAAAAAATATGAGTGACACCAAGGTTCGTTATTAATTTTTTTAATAAGACGCAACTCATTTAATTTTATCGTCATGAATGAAATACCGTACTTCATTCAGTCGCTATCCGAAAGAAAAAATGTATACATTCTTTGTTAGCCTGCTGTTCTCTTTGAAATGCCTGCCTCCTTTGATCACGGAATGCGCGCCTTGGTGAATTGACCCACAAGCAACTGCATAAAGCAGGGCGTGTATGATGAACGTATACAAAAACGTCCCTAGACAATTAAAATATTTTTTTCTTAATTCTTGGAGAAAAATGGCTATAAAAAATTATCATCCAAATAAAATACACTTTATCAAATATGAAATTTATCATGCGATCAACCATAACTATAGGCGGTTCAGAATAAAGTAAAGAAAGAAATAAAAAAAACCTTGCAAAATTTCTACTTTTAGCCATTTTTATCTTTCCGCGTGTAACGGCCAACGACGGAAAATGTCTAACTTCTCTGAACAATTCACTTGACGTTTGAGCGTGTAAGATAAATCGTGCAGTCGGTATGAACCGATATAGTTTGATATAATGTTTATTAATTATATAAAACACAAATATATCGAATGATGTTGATTTTATTTCAGTACTGTTGGATTTAAATAAGAAAATACACAGAACTACTTTCGGCAATTCGCGGCCAACCATGTAAATAGTAAGGAAACTATACTTAATGAAGCAGTAACGGCTAGTAAATTTTTCCAAACATTAAATCTTTATATTGTTCACGTTATCCGAACAATCTATAACCATTCATAAAAAGAGAGAAAATTTGATTTTAAAAATGTATCCACGTGCGTCTATAGAGCTTTCCAAAAGTTGTTCATTTTATTCTGTAAAATATTTATACTTGTTCTACGTGTAAATCGTTAAGAACTTTTTAAATTGTGTTTTGCTGGTTTCAGGGCACTATTTCTTTAACAGTCCGTATTTCTGTCGGAGTGCCCACGGGAAGTTATGTATGACCAAAATCATGGCGAAAATTAACGTCAGAACAGCGTCAATTCTTCTCTTTATCCTTCAGCAACAACACACCTACAAAATCTCTTTTTTTTTTCCTCCCCATTCTCAGCCCTTCTCATATTCTTCTTCTATCCGTCAACTTCACTCGTACAAACACTCTCACTCTCATTTCACAAAAACCCCCACGACATACCATCATATACGGATTTCTCATAATCATTCTCCTCCACTTCCGTTAGCTAACTTCACGCACACTTATACACTTACGCCCAAGTGCCACATGGTTGTCAAAACATGCTATTTATTTTCTACATGTTATTTTGTACACTTCTCCCGCATGCAACTTGAGTGTTAAACTGAGTATGTAATCAAGTGATTGCGGTGCGGTATCCAATGTTTCTGGAAGAGCCATTGGGTCTACTATTTAAAATAATGTGCACAATAAACTTTTTTTCGTTTTAATTTTCTCAGTTTTCATTTCGATATAGGTCCTAAGTAATTTATTTTATCTAGAATATAATCGGTTCATAAGCAAAACGCTAGCTTTGCGATTTAACATAAATTATTTTCTTCAGCTTTTGGATAATTTTGTACTTTTTTGTGCGTGTTAATGACCTACATCTGTAATCATACTGAACTTAAGTACTATGAGCTATCGACAAGTCCGTTAATTTTCTTTGACAAATTCGTAGCCTTTAGATTACTCTATCTTTTATCGTTTTCAACTCACTTGTCACTTGTCTCCTTATTCAGCAATTACATTAATGTGGGAGAACAATACTCATTCATTCTCTAGAGAGAAAATTATTTCGTCTCGTTTTCTTCACATTATATTTTCCGCCATTGGTCATCAGGGGCTGGTTATTATCAAGCTCGTTATATTCACGTGCGAACTTACGAAGTACATAAATTGCACTGATTTTATTGCAGTATTTAGATATTATGTTCCATTAGTCTTTATTTATTTAAAGTTGTACACCATAACAATCCAGATAAACTCGCAGGTGATAGCTAGCTCAGAATATGACTGCACTTTTTCATTCTACTGAGCCAAAATGTAGAAATAATAATAACAATAATAATAATAATATTTGACAGAAATGTTACGTGGATGAAAAATACTACAACAGTAAATGGGTATCAGTTAGCTGTATCAGATATAAATAAATTACGTGAAGTCTGAAATTCGCGTCTAGAGTTCTCACTGGTAAACTGAGGTCCGAAGAAGTGAAGTGGACAAAACGCTCGCCTCCTCGCAAGACGATCATGGCTCGAATTACAGCGGGGTCACACCCGATTTTTCGCACGTTGGAAACGTGGCGGGCGTTGCTCTTGGCCGGTGGGTTTTCCTCGGGTGATTCAATTTCCCAATTCTTTCACATTCATCCGTTCCTCCATTGTAGATCTTCATTTCAGCAGACATTATCGGACTTCTAGCCAGAAGTTTTCTATCGTGATGTGCTATCCCTTCCATACCAACCACAAATGTTGTTGTTATTATATTATTATGTTATTATTATATGATTATTGTGTATTATTTCTATTATGTTATTGGTAAATTAAGTACTCGCAAATTTATTTGAATTATATGTAAAATTCTGAAACTAAAATCATACACAGTATTGCAAGCTGTGACGGATGAAACGTTCCCTGGATTCGTTGATTTTAACTGATTCTGACTTAGCTAAGAGATATTCCATGGTTGAACGCGGTCTTTAAATAATACTAGTTCTTTCGCAAGCCTCAGCTGGGCCATAAAAGTTCTGTTCGTGACGGCGTAAAATGTTAAACAGCCCCTGGACCACCATGCGTTGGTGAGGAACGTTAGATTCAAAACGGGATGGCAGGCGGAAAATCGAATACGCCAGCAGAAGAAACCAGATAAAAAGAGTTGTGTGGAGTCGGTGGCTAGCGTACGCGTATTCTGGGTCCATGAAATGACTTCGCTTCTAGGCAAACCTAATTTGAAATATTACTCTTGAGATCGCAGCAAGTTAACTCGATAGTCGCGCTGTAATAAACATACATAAAATTATCTTCGGAAAGCATTATTTCAATAAGGTTATTTAATATTATCTTATTTTTTAATAATTCTCTGTACCCATGTAAATTATGGCATAACTTGCATAACCTATTGGAACTTATTTTTCAAGCATATTTACAGAGGATATTTTAGTGTTGATAATTTAAAACTTAAAAGCTCGTCTCACTCACTACACTGAATATCTATTTGTCATTTCCTATTTTGTGATTTTGGAACAACTGTTTAAACATAGTAAAAGAGGCTTAGTAAACTACCTAAAAAATTGTGTGCATAATAATTGACTAAGTAAAGCATAAGTGTGAAACATTAAGATCCAAAATTTAAGTCCGTTATCCTTCGATCTTAAATGAAAACTATATGAACACTTCGTAGTATGTATATTGTAAGTTTGTGATGTTTTATGTGTTCTATACACACGTGCTTGATTGTATACACTTGATATGTTCCATAACATGATGGCCCTTCTTATATAAGTATGATCGAAGGAATGCAAATAAATAAATAAATAGACAATTTTATTATAAACAAAAAGTTAACAAAAAATAGTGAACTAAATGCTCCTACAAAGATACATTTTCAGTAACTTCCTAACACTATATTAAGTTGTGATAGAAAAATTAAATACTTTTTTGCGTGGTAAATTAAACATTTTCTTAATAACGCCTTCGACATTAATTATGGCACTGGCGTGTGTTTTAGCCTTCCAAAACAAAGCTGTTTTCAAATACAATAGGCCTATATCTATTTTTATTTTCACATTCACCATTGTAAGCTTCAGATTACTGATCATAAAGAAAATACCTATTAATGATAAGCTTTTTTTCGTCACATATATTGATAAAACGCTATTCAAAAATCACTGTAATCTTAAGCAAATGCAATTTAAAAATATCAATCCAGGCTAAATATTTAAGAGAATGTATTTGTAGAATTATTTTATTTCGGGAAAACTGTGTTTTAGGTTTGAAAAATATAAATATGTTCCTCATTGTAGGTACGCGTACTTGCTTGTGTGCGTGTTTACGACAGGGAAAACTCTTGTATTGTATTTGGGAACGTACTCTATTACCAGGTTGTCGTATGCATCGTACGGTCAGTTCGCCCAATAAAAATGAATCGGCAATCAGAATGGCTAACATTCATCAAAATCTCTTCTTTTATTACGTTCGTCCTGTTGTTCTGATTTTCTGATTCGCAGGTGTGTGCAGCACACGCATTTGCAAAATAAATACTGGAGTAACTCACTATGAAAAGTAACCATCCGCCCGCACGAAATTTCAAACATTCGTTTTTGCCCGTGAACATAAATCGTCAGGTTTTCACCATCGCATAGAATATTCTCGTGTATAATAAAGCACGAGATAAAAATCCCAAGTAAAGAGAGCAGCGGAAACGGAGGTGTATTTGTTTTTCAAGCGTGTCCTAGAACATTCTTGTTTTCACAAAAAAAAATGTTCGCCGCTATTATCAAAATAAATCTTGCGAGGACAAAGAAATGTACCGCAAAAAAACCGTTTCAAGACTACAGTCATATCTGAAGTAAATTTCTTTCCCCTTTTCAAAGTTATATTTTAGAAATATTTAATCTTTTTTCTTTTATAAATGTATCCCGGAAAAAATAAAAATAAAAATCTAACGTTTAGTGTCTTAAAGTTTCGCAGGATAAATTATTCAGTTCTTCTAAAAACGCAAGTGTTTACGTTCGTTTTTTTTTTTTTTTAATCATAAACTAAGATTTATTCCTTTAGTACTTCATTAAATTATTCCTGCCGATCTCTTCAAATGAAGTTTGTCAAATAATGTTGGATAATAGTGACGTCACAAAAATGCACAATCGCGGCCATATTAATGTGAGGAAATTTTATTACTTCGGTTTTCATCCAATACTTGCGAATTGAACGGATTCAAAAATGTCTTGGGTGTTGAATGACATAAGCTAATCATAACCACGTCCTTTGTAAACTGAAATACCGTTAATCTTGATTCGAGCACCATGTTGAGCTGGATCGACAATATTACTGTAGTTTTAGATAAAGACAAAGAAATCCAACGAGATTTAAATTATTCGATGAGTAGCGCTGTTTATTTTTAAAATATCGTACTAATATTTGAATTTTAGGCCTACAGAGTCCATGTATTTGTGATTAAAATACTTAAATCTACAAATAACAAATGTAAAATAATAATATTCGAAATGTTGCAGTAATACTAAACTTACTGTTCATTCGTGAAGTTTCCCTGCTGATCAATTTATTTTTCACCATTAACATAAACGCTCATAAATTTAAATAATATGAACCAAACTTTACATTTATTCTAAAACATAACCAAAAATATAGGTTACGAGCGCCAATAAAATATGACAGTGCAACATACCTTCAAACATATTTGATAGTAACCGGCCAGCTCTATTGACGGAAAATTTTGATGACTACATTTCGTCAAATAATGGCCTTTAATTTTATTTAAAAATATAGTTGGATGCAAAAATGTGACAGTGGGATAGGGCCTTTACACATTATTCGATAACTTTCATTTCTCAGTGCATCAGACATTTAAAGGTGAAACTCATTAAGTTTTATCACAGTGATCGGCTTTTCTAAATCCTGAAATGTAAATAAATTTAGCTACGTCCACCGTGTAATTGCGAGAAATAATAAAACTAACAATATAACAAGTAGTGGTTAAGCAGCAATAACTACATAAATATGAAAGAAATTAGCTATATTTTGCGTTAAGTCCTCAAATTTTCTGTTTTGCGATCGTCTTCTCCCTATTATTTTAAAAAGGAAAATGAATATATCACTGACGAAAAAAAAGTTAAGTAAATTTTCTACACCGTTATGTAATAGAAATTATTCCTAGTGTGAAGCAAATTTCGAGCATGTATTATTTTATTTACAGCTAAAATATAACTGACACGTGAGCTCCAAGACTCGCTGTATGAACAACGAAAATGTTGACAAGTTATATGAGGTAGGGATTATTAAAAATATCATAAGATTTTTTTGTCAGCGGAAGACAAACTCTTAAGAATGTGTTAGATATATGGAAAGGTTGAAAGCAGTGTTTCAAAACTAACTATTGGTATAGGATTAATAATTTAATATTTTATCAATATTTTAGTTGAGTTTTTGAGGGTGACGAAACAGAAAACATACCAGTGCTATAAATATATATTTATTGAGAGATTGAGAGATTGAGAGATTGAGAGAGAGAGAGAGAGAGAGAGAGAGAGAGAGAGAGAGAGAGAGAGAGAGTAAAGTAGCAATCTGTAAAGTCAGAGCCCATTTCTTTGGTTACAGTATAATTTAGCAGCAGAACGAAACAATGACAAGTCGTGATTTTGACAACTAATGTAATAGAATACATAAAAGTGCAGACAAGATAGCCGGCATACTTTAGTTCAACTATTTAGGCTCTAACAATCATTACTGAAGAAAAAACGAAGAGAAAACTTTCAAAACCAGATGTTTTCACCTTACTGATTTGTCGAGTAAAGCGATAAAACTCACGCCTTGTAAAACTTACTATGAATAAACAAAACAAGAATTAAGAAAACTGAGTTTGAGTTTTCACTCGTGTATATGTAGTTCGCCTAGTTTACTTCTCACTTGCGAACATTTGGGAGAAATTCGCGTATCTACCCAATGTTGAAAACTAGATGAATGACGTAGTACAAGAAACGTAAATAAAAGTACAAATTCACATTTGGAATATAAGAGGAATGTCCACCCAGAAAGGCCATACAGAATGTAATTCTGGCATGCAACCTGTCGTAGAAGTGCTGTAAACCATTGAGATATTTGATATCACGTTTATTACACATCTTATAATATTATTTAATTAATGTTATTGAAAATACGAACTATTCAGAATTCTGTTTTTTATTGGAGCATGTGATATATAAGGTTTTCCAGCACATTCACCGAGAAGATCTAAAAACTGGCAACACTGATGTAAGGTTTTCCTGGTTTTTATTCCTTATAAGGTTATATCAAGTCCTCTATCTACTTACCTTACAGTTAATTTGAGGGCTAATTTAGAAGCAAGAGAAAATACAATCGTTGTCTGAGAACACAGTTTGTGCCTCAGTGGAGTTAAACATGCCCGATTCCCAGAGAGAAATAACACGAGGAGGTTTCTTTTTATTATAATTTTAATTGACCTTTTATGTTTACCATTTCCTACTCAGTGGTAATGTCTGGAGGGAACCATACCAGGCAGAACTAGACTACCTTAAGAAGCAAAGTGTGTTTGTGACGTTTATCATTCGTTAACGAGTGATGATGATGTGACCATTCAAAATATGTGGGTTCACGACCTGGTTTATCGCGTTAGCGACCGACTAATAAATTCTGGATATGGCTGTTGAAGTCACTACTGGCTTCTCAGTTCGCATCATAACGTTACACGGCAGGTATGTGTGGGTTTAATCTATTGGTAGCTCAATGCGATACGAGAAATATATAGGAACATCAGTTCTTAATGTTTGTCTAGGCTTGTTGATGGCTAGTGTTGTGTATGAGTAATTGGTAAATTCTGGATGTGGTCGTTTACCGGGTGTCTTCTTCTACGGTTGAGAAACCTCGTCAGTTGAAAGACGTCGCCCCTGGGATGGCTGAATCAGTTGTACAGGGCAACAGGTCGGGTCGGCTAGGCAGTACGACGGAGTCGGGTCGGCTGGCTGGACGACAGAGTAGGGCCTGAATTCGTCTCTCTGGATGGTGCGAAACTAGCCCTGGTCATCGGCGATAGGATGAAACTCCCTGCAGACGGCCCTCAGAACCTGGACAGTGGCCCCGAACGACGACCCTCCTGGCGGACCTCGTCGAAGATAGCTCTCGACGAGAAGTTCACTGCATTCGGCGCTTTGCCTCCATCCGGTATCAATTCATTACTGATACAGTAGACTTATTGGTAGACCTCTTCATATTGAGCCTCGTAGTCCTTCTCGAAGGCTACGTTCGTCGAAAAATTCCTTCCGTCGTCTCTCTTAGCTCTCGTTAATTTTTTCTTTTTTCTCGAACCTTTTCTTTTTTTCTCAACGTTCCAAACTTCCCACACCTCACTTCTCTTATCCAATTTTACAACTTCTAGTCACTATCGATAGCAAGGCAAACCAGGTCACAGTACGCGATGGTGGTCAAGTGAAACTACTTTCATAGGTAGAAACCTGGAGACCATTACCACTGATAAATTCCATCACAATATAAATTACAAAACCAGGAACACGTAATAAAATAACACGGCTCGAGGCGTCTACGGCCAAAGATACTTAAGTATACATAGACAAACAAACGTCAATATTCCTAAACATAAACAAATCGTGCGGATATATAAATAAATAAATAAATTATATATATATATATATATATATATATATATATTCAATTGGTATGTTACACTGAGATAAATAACATTCTCTGTAGTGTTGCGGTAACTGTCAATCTGTTAATATATGGACGACGTCACCCTGCAATTAAAGTAATTTTACTCATCAAGTGCATGGAAATATTCTCCAACCTTGTGCGGGAAACTTGGTTTCCGAACGTGTGTGGAAATTTCCACAAAGTACATTCTCCACACAAACGATTCAAAAATTTCGCTCCCACGTTATGTAAAACTGCCATAGAGGGCCTGCACCAGATGTGTAATTAAACATTACATTACCAGTTATGTTTCCTTTACATGTGTGGAGTAATTTTTCCTTTCGGGTGGTTCGCGATATAATGTGCACGTTCGAACACCATAGTGTCTAGAATAATAAATAAATTAACAATATTTGCTGTGACTTAAAATGTTAACTGTCAGTTACAGTACAATCTATACACTTTTATTGTTACTTATGTATTTTTGTTTACATTAAAAAGTGGCAGGAAAGTACAAAATATCAGAAAAGAAAAAAGTTATTAGGAATTCAAAGGTGCTCAGTTAATACTGAATGATACGTAGAATTTCTTAGCTGTAATTACACGTAAATTTACCTCAATTTTCTTTACATAGTGCAAATTTGGTTACCGCTTTGGGTATTGCACATATAAATGAACACCGTGTTACCTTTTACATGATAGTTTCTTTCTTATAGAAAACTTTGTTGTAGAAACAATCTATATGCAACAGGCAACGTAAACTGAATGCTGTCACTGACGAAGTGTGTTACGTCAGTCACGGTGACCTGAACGATCCATCTTCTAGTACAATAAGGTGGCTCTAGTGTGGCTAAATGACTGTCGTAACCGTTCGTCATCAATCTTCTCAGCTTCGATGGCTACTGATAAGTCACGCCACCTAGATGAGTGGCATTATGCGAAACGTCCAGCTACTCATGTTTCAGTAGGCTATATGGACACATTCAAAGTAACTTAACTCAGGGCACTGCCTTCCAAGCTTACAGTCTTGGATCTACAATTGGGAATCAAAATTCAAATTAATTCACCTGGATTGATTAATTTTTAAGATTACTTTTTGAAACAAATGTTTTACGAGAAATCTCTAGGAAATTTTTTTTACGTGGAAACTTTACATATGTTTATATAATACGTTAGATAAAAAAAGGAAAAATTGGAATTCCCCAAAAGTAAGATTTTTTAGCAATTATATAAAACCATTTTTCTTTTTAAAAAATTACGAACAGCCCTTTTTATTGTAAGGGTTAACTTCAAAATATATTCGTTGAAGGTTTATTTAATTGTAACAAATATTCTTTGTCCGTGAAAGCAAACATGACTGGCAGAGGCATATCACGCTTAAACTCATTGCACGGTGCCCTACACTGATAAGAATGTCCATGAATTTACGGGAAATTTAACGGAAACGTCTGTTTAATTAACGGAAACATTATTTTGTAACACAGTAATACATAATTGTTTTATTAACTAAACATGTGTAAAACTGCGAGATGAAACTAAATAAATAACCAAACGCATTAATGTGCCTGCATCCTAAAAAAGTCGCATAAATATACGAGTTTCCATAAGTGGAGCTAATTGCCTCCCGTAAATTAACGGACACTTCTGGATAATTTTTACCAGCACTTCTCCGTAAAACAACGAAAATTATTTTTAACAGTGCCACCTAACGTTTGTGAGAGTTTTTAGCAACTGTTGTTCAGTACTTCTTAGTAACATACTACATATTCCACAGGCATTCGGTACCACTTGAAATATTCACATGTACAGCGTTATTAATTTTAACGGGAATGTACCATTAATAAACGAAAAAAAAAATATCCGTAAAAGTAAAATACAGAAATGTCTATAGGAAATATATACTACGGAATTATACGTAATATGTCCATGAATCTGTGGACACTTGTACAGAACTAATCGTAAATTTATGGGTTAGAGATCTGTAAATATTACAGATATACTTTAATAACATCACCGGCAAATCTGCAAACCTGTAGAAATCCAATGGCAGCACTATAAAGCGTGTAAATGAAAGTATGTTACAAACTTCGTGTGGCGGTTCCTTGCCGAAAATGAAGTACAGTTACGTAAGACGACTTTTCGCTTAGCACACTTCGTAAGGGCGCAATACGCCCTCGAAAAACGAATTTCAAACTAGTTTATTGGTACAAAATCGTAAACAACATAACATTAAATCATAATTCGCCGGATACTGTGTTCTGCAAACACTTATCGACAGTCCGTGAAAAATGTGTTTCGAATAACTTACACCGTCATCAAAATAATGGGGGTGGTCACCCCCTTTCCGGCTTTGACGTTGGTGCCATCAGATTTTATGGACATGCAATGCTA
This sequence comes from Medauroidea extradentata, assembly GCA_003012365.1. Lineage (NCBI taxonomy): Eukaryota > Metazoa > Arthropoda > Insecta > Phasmatodea > Phasmatidae > Medauroidea > Medauroidea extradentata. Next base: position 41,614 of record PNEQ01001311.1, read on the forward strand.
TAATTTGTATCAAGAGACCCCGATGAACAAAAAAGGTCGTCTTTTTGTTAAACTGTAAAGTGAAGCATGTCAGAGAAAATGGCCAAAACACAGTACGTAGATTTAGTGGGCTGACACTTAGGCAACACACAATACACCGAATGATACGGTACTGAAAACCAGTGTAGCAAATACTTTACTGTAATTAAAACGTTCACAGCCGCATAAGTGATACATGTTTACATGAATATCACAACAAGCGCTCGAATGTTCAGCCACCTTCAGTAATACATGCATTGCAACGATGCAACAAGGACAGTCGCACACGCTGGAACAGGTTGGCATTCGTCCGTATCACTTCGCTTGCTGCAACGATGCGTGCGACGAGCTCCTCGGCTGTGTCCACTGGCGTCTCGTAGACAAGGCTCTTAATGTGTCCCCACAGGTAGAAATCCAGGGGTGATAGATCAGGGGAGCGAGGCGGCCACGTGACAGGTCCTCCCCTGCCTATCCAGCGTCCTGGAAATACTTGGTTGAGGTACTCACGAACAGCACGAGCATTGTGAGGTGGTGTCCCATCGTGTTGTAGCCACATGCGGTCACGTATCAGCAGCGGTACGTCCTCAAGCAACTCGGGCAGAGTGTATTGCAAGAACCGTAGGTACACATAGCCATCAAGACGTGCTGGTAACATGTACGGTCCTACTAAGGTATAATTGAGTATGCCCGCCCACATGTTGACCGAAAACCTCTCTTGGTGGAATCGCACAATCCTGGCATGTGGGTTTTCTTCAGCCCACACATGGCTGTTGTGAGCATTGTACACACCATGACGTGTGAAAGACGCTTCGTCTGTGAAGAGAACATACCTGGGAAACTCTGGGTCACGAGCTGTCTGCTGCAAAAACCATGCACACAAATCATGTCTGGGTTGATAGTCACGTGGCAGTAATACTTGCTCCCTACATGCGCGATAGGGGCGTAGCTGCTGCTCATGCAAGACATTCCACACTGTCATGTGTGATGCACCCACCGCATTTGCAATAACACGGGTACTTGTTGACGGTTGATCCTCGACTTGGGCGAGAACTTCCGCTACAAATCGTGGTGTCCGCATTGTTGCATGAACACCACAGTTCCGGAAATGTGGCAGGAGAGTACCTGTATCTCGAAGACGCTGGACGATTCGTGCAAAAATAGTATTTGCTGGGTGCCGTCTGTTTGGAAATCTTTCACGATACATTCGTGCAGCTAACCTGCCACTGCACTTAGCTTCACCATAAATCAATAACATATCGGTAAGCTCAGAATGCCCGTACCTTTCCATGTTCACTGTCTCACAGACGTTTGGTTTTGATTGCAAACCAGTTATTGTGAATAGTATGACGAGCCCACATATCCCGGCACGTCAGAGTGTACCTCGTCGCAGTCTAATGGGTACTCCGGCATGCATTACACGCTAAACGGAGGAGGACGTGGGGAGTGTGCATGTATCAGGGCCAAGCATCAGACAACTTACTCTTTGCAGAGTACAGAACACAAAACTGTCTGTTCATCACGGAGGCAATGATATTGAAAAACTTGAATGGTGACTGGCGTACGTAGAATTGTGCGCTCCAATGTTTATCCTTCTTACATTACACGCATACTAATTTGTGTACATTACATTGTTCACTACATTTGGTTTCATACTACTACTGTGCAGTATAATTACACGTGTGCAGTACATTTCAATATCCCAACAACATTTACTAACAAATTCGTTCTGCTACATCAGCCATATATCAGTAACTGTTCGTAGCTCACACAACGTCGCCCAAGACGCGTTGTAGGTTTACAAACTAGTGTGGGGTACGCGTTTGTTACTAACTACCGCGTCGTTCAGCCACACCACCTGTGTAGTACGCGTTGCCTACGTGGCAGTCCCCTAACACTGTCTTGCCCATTTTCTTGTAAATGCTTCACTTTACAGTGTAACAACAAGATGACCTTTATTGTTCATCGGGGTCTCTTGATACAAATTATAGCATTGCACGTCCATAAAATCTGATGGCACCAACGTCTAAGCCGGAAAGGGGGTGATCACCCCCATTATTTTGATGACGGTGTAAGTTATTCGAAACACATTTTTCACGGACTGTCGATAAGTGTTTGCAGAACACAGTATCCGGCGAATTATGATTTAATGTTATGTTGTTTACGATTTTGTACCAATAAACTAGTTTGAAATTCGTTTTTCGAGTGCGTATTGCTCCCTTACGAAGTGTGCTAAACGAAAAGTCGTCTTACGTTACTGTACTTCATTTTCGACAAGGAATCACCACACGAAGTTTGTAACATACTTTCATTTACACCCTGTAGACATGTAAATATGGCCCATTTCCGTGCGATGAAACTGTTTTACGGAAGCTTCTGTCGGATTAGATACTAAGTTTCCGTGAATTCACGTAGGTATCCGGAGAAATATTTACCGAAAATTGCGTAAATCTACGGAGAAAAATTTTTCAGTGTAATCAGTTGTGGTAGGCCTACTTTAAATGGATAAATATAGTAATAAACGGTAGTCATAGTATGATTAGTACAAATTGTATGTACATATTGTTTATTGAATTATTATTTGTTATTCATACTAATGTATTAGCTTACCTATGTAACTTTAAGGGCATGGGCCCGAGTTTCTTCGCATTTAACCACCATTATTTTTTTAAACATAAATGGGAGCCGATATCGTACAATTGCTTCGTAACTTTGTTATGACTGATTTAAACTGCATACTCTAATTTTGAAGTGTCAGAAATGTGCTAAATAGTTGCTAATTACGTAATTAACGAAATTTTCTTTTAATTTATAAATTAGCTATACTCATCATACTGTTTGTCTCCAAAAATTACATTGCATAGTAAAACCAATTTGCAAAAATTTACGAAGCAATTTTACGATATTGACTCTCGTATGGATTTCAAAAAATAGTTCTCTCGTAAACCGAAAAACTCGGGCCCAAGCCCTTAAGCGGACTGGCATTCTCAGTCGTCAATAAAATCTGAACTACTCATCAAATTTTGATGAAAATTTTGCTGAATCGTTATTTATTCAGCGGACGTTTATTTATATAGCACTATGCGGTAGTATGCATTACTTTCGAGAAAAAATTAAAAACTGTTTTTAGAAAAATACGGGTTTGAAACAACAAAACCTACAAAAATGGAAAACTGTCATTTTTATTATTTGTAACATGATGATATTTATGCCTTTCTAATAACCGAATTTTAAAAATTCTCGCGTTTTGATTTTAAAATAATTTTAATATCCATAAGCCGCTCCCGTAGTGATTTTCGGATAGTAAATTTTTTTCAAATGATAACGCAAGTATTTTTTAAATTCTGTTACTTGAGAGGGCTAGAATTTATCTTATTGCAAATTATAAAAATGACAGTTTTTAACTTCTTTAATTTTGTGGTTTCGTGCCCATATTTTTCTAAAAACAGTTTTTAATTTTTTACTCGAAAGTAAAGCATACTACCCCATAGTGATACGTAAATAACCGTCCGCTGATAAAATATCGACTCGACAAATAATCATCGAATTTTCATGAGTAGTTCAGATTTTATTGACTATTGAGTATTCCAGTCGACAGCTCGACATCGTACCTTTGCACACCCCTTAAGTGAAATGCATTTATGTAACTGATTGCGAACACACTGACAAAATTATATTCTGTAGAAGAATTTCTGCTATTAATTATATTTTTATGTTTTTGTTATTAGAACTAGATGACAGGCGTGTGCAATATTTACGTAGTTTATTTTGCGATAAAGATTCATGCCCGTATAACAATAATTATTCTCAAAGAATGATGTCCTGTGTTGCAGAGATTGAGGCTTAAAGTTGTTTTCCAACCGTTTGTTCGCATTGAAGCGAGAGTACGCGAAGCAAATTCACGTGATGGAAGGTAAACTCCGTCAAAGAAAACATGCAGTGTTACTGTGTTTACATCTTGTTATCCAGGGTGTCCGGACAGGTACTTGAACGTAGAAAAACGTGCACGGAGTGAAGGTATTTGGGCGAGTTTCAGCACGAAGGTTTGAGAACCTAAGAGTGTGAATGGGATAGGTATAAAGATACCTAAGAAAACTCTTTGAACAGCGACATCGTGCGGCTCGATACACAACGCAGAAATCTGGGTATGTAACCCGGATATCATCGTAGTGGGAAGTGTGTGGTCTGAACGCTCATTTGCTGCGGCCACCAACGTAAGAAGAATTGCAAATGTTAATATCTCATGTAAATTATAAATTCGTGTCCATGCGGTTTCCCGTTTTTTATAGTATGCCGTCACTTATCTACACGTACATCAACCTGATGAAACACACAAGAGAATAATATTCTCGTTGTGATCATTGAAAAGCTGTGCAATGGGAGCGCATGACAGATGAAGGGCCGTAGTTATAAAATCCTCCGAAAGCTTGCTGGCAAGCCCCTGGCCTTTATACGCGCAGCAGTTCGCTGGCGGTCTTCCACCCTTCCTACACTATAGTTGTCTGCCGATGGATCGCCAGGAGATCGCCGGCTGAAAGGGAGTTGGATGGTTCTCCTTCATAAAATCTGGCAACACAGCCTCATTTTTAGCAGCGAACATAGACTCAAGTGCTCAAAGACCACTGTTATGAACACACCTAACTTTAAAAATAAATCGTTTCGATTTTGTTTTCCTTGTCTGTGAACAATTTTGTTGTCTTTGTAGTGGGGCACACGTGAGATATTCGAAGTGGTTGCAGGAAGCCGTGGAAAATTTTGACTATGGAAGGTAAAAATTCGACAGTGCGATACACTCCTAACGAAAAAGCAATTTTTTTTAACCTGATAAAAAATACAAAAACATAACTGCAAATAAGAAAACTGACTCCGTGTCCAACTACAACAAAAGGAAATGTGGAAGAAAATCACTGCAGAATGTAATGCTTGCGATGTATCGCGCAGAGATGAACTGCAGTTGAAAAGGGATCTTCCATGTCCCTAATATATATTTTGGGTAGTCGCGCATGTCTTTGGTCATCTATTTATTCATAATAGTTGACAACTTCATCCATGTGCCGCACGAATTCGTTAAAATTCCTCGCCATTTTTCATAACTGGTCTCTACAGAAAAACCGGTGATTCGCCGAATGAGGTCTGGCCATCATTCACCTGCAATCTCCCAAAAAGTGAAAACTTGGTGGCGAATGGTTGTTCGCCGGCTATCCGCCGCTCTCTGAAAGAGGTCTTTAATGTGCAAAACTCCAGGTTAGGGTAGAGGGAGATTGGTTGTACTTCGAAAGACTTTTATAATTCCGGACCGTAGTGTGTTTGACATACTCCGCTGTGATGCAGATGTCCGTCATAGAAAACGACAAAGAATAGCAAACATAAAATCAGAGTATTCTGTTGACTAAAGCATACTCTGCTTTTATGTTTTCATGTTCTCTTTAGTTTTGTCTGACATACATCTGCATCACAGTGGAATTTCGACCAAAAAAAAACTACATACAGAGTAAGTAACAACAAATTTTTTTGACAGTTGAACTTTTACATATTTTGATATGTTGGTAATTCATGACTTTGCATTATGTAAATCAACCATTTATTTATGCTGCTGCAAAAGGTTTCTTGACATCATCTCTACAATATTGCTAGGCTTAATAAAGTAATGCAAAAGGATTAACATTACCAAATCCTTTGTTATCATAAAAACCATCGGTATTATAACGCACACCAAGTTACTGAACTTAACAATATATAAATTTAGCAGTATTTTTAAAATACAATCATTCCACATTAAAAATATTCCCATTAATTTTTAACAAAATCAGAATATCAGATATATAAATACCAACAATTTCATATGTACATTATGTGCATTATAGATGTAATTGACATGATTCGTGTTGCAGATATGACAGATGTAATTATTTTACCGAACACACAGTCCACGTATCAGGATATAATATCGATACGAGAATAAATATTATATAACAGCTAAATTTGTGCGTACATGTGCTTACTTACGTCCGATTGTAACAGGAAAACACATTTACAACTGCAGTTTGTCAGATTAAAGCACTATCAGAAAGACAACACTGACAATAGCTTGACGAGTTACCAATTTAACGTAAGTCTCACTGAGATTAGACAAAATACAAAATAAAACACAAAAAATCACAGAAAACGTAAGAAAAACCAATCCCAGGGGAATACACGTATATAAACTGACGGAATTCCTCTGGGATTGGTTTTCTTAAGTTTTCTGTGCTTTTTTTTTTTTTTTTTGTAATTGTCACTTTGTCTTTCAATACAAGTTCGGTCAACAGAACATGAGCAATGGCGTATGTCCAGCAACGCGCGATGTTTTGTAGCTTGTGCACTCCTTATCGTATCGCTTACACTTGTACCGCGTACTCTTGCTTACATACACCAACAACTCTTGCTTCTCGGCGAATGAACTATATACGTTATCATAACTATATATATTTTATATAAGAATGACCAATAATATTATGGGCGGGAAGTAACAGATTGTTACGTTTACGGTAATATTTACTCCTTTTGGTTATTTGGTACATTAGAGTATTTACGTAAAACGTACAGTATTTTATAACTTGTTAAAATGAGGGATTCTTTTAATATAAGTTGAGACTCCCAGTCTAAATATCAGCTACGGCTTTAATTTACAATATATACAACTATTTCATTACATTTACGACGTTCTTTACGGAGGGAGGCAAGAATAGTTAGATATATTATTATAAATTCATGAATACTTATGAGCCACTCAATTTAGTTACGACGATGACAGTCCCACCTTGTTAATGATGCCAAGGCTGATGTATGGAAACGTCCATGGCGATCGGCACGTCGTAGATCTGGACTCCGTGGTGTATCTTGGTAGTGAAGTGGTCCTGGCGACGATATGGGGCAGACAGACCTCGTATGTAGAGTGACACGCCCCTTTATCGCGCCCTGTGTAGCAACTCGTACCACTGTTGGAGTGGGGAGTTCTGCTTGCTGTAACTTATGTTTAACATTTTGGAATTCCTGGCCGGGTGGCCTGGTTACTGAGCGATGTGTTAGAACCAGGGTTACTTGGTTCATAACAAGATGATAAATGTATAAACAAGGTAGAGTAAGTATCCTTAATTTTTGTTTAATTTCGTTTGCAAGAGCTTACATAATCACATACATATTATCCTTGTAAATTTCTTAGATCTCATTTAGGCCAAACTGAATTTCCCCAGAATACTACACATTTGTACATACACAAAGTATGCTACCATGGTGGCTATAAGATTGGATAATTATTTATTGCACAGCAAAACAAAGTTAACAAAATGTCTTTATTAAAACGTAAAAATGCGTAGTCCATTTTAAGTTACTGTTGATATTAATAACCAGAAGTTATATATTATCAGCCAGTTGCTTATCGTGTATTGTCTATACAAATTATTTCCTTCGGTCATTTTTCTAAGTTAAAAAAAAAAGTATCATGTAGGAATCATTTGAATTGCACATTAATTTATTCACTGCACACCAATGCCAGACATAGATGTTTAGAGTATTTGCGTGTTTTCTGTATATTTATATTTTTTAAATACCTGCTAATACTCCCAAATGTGAAAATAAAGTCGCAAATACACGTTTGCTTACAGAGGTTATGATTTGTTTGCAACAAACAAAAAAATTCGTAAAATAAAAAATGCCGTTTACTTCCAACTCACCAATTTCAACTTTTGAGCACAAAATTAAGTTTCCATTTTCAGCAATGCTACGGCCACATCACGAAAAAAAATAATATTAATAAATACTTTTTATACATAAGTCGCCTCGGGTCCGCCATTTTTTTCACGCTGACGTCACAGAAGCCTCAACACTGATAGGCTGACAAGTTTTGTTCTTCGCGTCGCTTCTGTCGCGCTATTGTGATTTCAGAAAAAAGTGTGTTAATGTGACTAGTATTCTAATCAGAACCAGCAAAACGGGCCGATGTATATTTCACGTCTTAATGCTTGAAGTTAACGCAGTTTAGCAGCGGTACGACACAACAACTAACATCTGCTAATTTACCAACTTTACAGTACCCTGTAATGCAATAATTGCTAAGACTTCGCTATTGCCCTGAGCGAATGAACGACCAAATAAAGGGGAAATGGGTCAAGAGTTTCGTTTGCAGAACCAGTGAGGGAGTCTTTCCCGTGGAGAACAACCTCGCATACCATTCTCGCTTTTAAGTACAGTGAAACAACCAATCACCATACGTCACAGATTGTAATGAAAACGTTGAAAAAATACAATTAAATATCTTATCAGTCCCGTTTTAACAGCCTTTGAATGTGTTCCGCCTTTCATTTCGTAACAAGCGTGTGTAACGCGGAAATTGAATTTTTCATAAACGCTAGATATTTTCGAGAGATGTTTGATTATACCGCCAAGTTTCAAATGTCTTAATGTGCATTTTAATGCTTCGTTGTTTGTCTGATAGTGAAATTGTCAAGCAGGTATTCGGTAACTAAAAGCTTTATAGGTAAAGCAAAATAAACTATATAAAAATAATATCGTCAGCTTAGTGGAAAAAGTTGGTAAGTCCAGTTTATGAAATATGGACTTGCCAAATTTTTCCACTAAGCCGACGATATTCTGAATTAATTGAATTTCTTTCCTTTACAGTAATTGTACTAACATTGTAAATTACTTTGTAATAACAGAAAAACAGTTTGGCAAAGGTTTTACTGTAATAATATTACGATCTGAACATGAAACGAGTTTTGATAATTTATTTTTGTTTTACAATCTTACTTTAGGCAACAAGTACAGCGTTAGAGAAAAACTAATTTTCGTTGTTTCAACGCCATCAAAGGGCTACTTAAGCACAAAGACATGCTGCAATCTATCAGAATTGTAATCCAAACATTCCTATTGCTTGGTGGGGCTTCCCTTGCATCAATGCCTTACATGAATTCCTGCACATTAATCTAGCGGCACGACCGATAAATAGCTGTGCGGATAGCGTTAGAATTGCACATTCTACGTGTTAAGGTACAACAATATTTCTTGCGGTTGGTTACGGCAGGAACTCCGCAAGTAGCTCTCGTTCCTTTCGAAATTCCAAATATTCTCTTGAGCTACATAAATTCCGTTCTTGAACTGGTACTATTCTGTCGGCAAAAACACTTTTTTACTTTTTACTTACGTTATTTTATTCAATCAAGATATCAGACCCGAGTACAAATGATTTTCTTTTCCAATGGTTTAAACGAATACCGTGTATAATCTTACAATTAACTTTTGCATTGTAAGTAGTGATATACCCAAGTTAAACATTACGTCATTAAAATTCTTTCATAGATGGCTTTTAAAAAATATCTATGAAACTGTCTTCGCTTATCTACTTAAAATATTACCTCCTCAGAACGTTGGCTATCGTGATTTTTTTTTTACGTGAAAAGTGGCCTTTAGCTTTCGCCCACGGCCAATAACTCCAATCAATACACGAAACGAATCAATAATTAGAACCAATATCCATTAACAGAAAACGCTATCAAACTCGCGAAACGTCCAGGACATCACAAACACGTAATGTGCCGAATTCCCGACACAGGATCCAAAAAACAGAACCGTCCACGACGGCGGCTACTGAAGAACTTTATTGTTGGCTATCGTGAGATTAGCAATTTTCTTATATATTTTTGCAAGGCTTCCGAATATTCGAATTTTATAAAATAATTGTTGAAATCGAATTATAAAATTACAGTTGAAATAGTTGTTAGTTTCGCGTTAGTACCGCTGTCTTCCGTACGGAAAATAATGTAAAATGCCAGAATCTTAAAGTAAAAAATTATTCAGCTTAATCGCATACCGATTTCAATAAACATTACACAACGTGGAATTCGGCTTTGTCCGGTTAACGTATCCAAGTACGCACACTTAACGTAAGCAGAGTTGTAAATTACGCGATCAAGAAGCAACCGTCAACATGTGATTTCGAACAAATTTTGAAAAACTGACAGGTGACAAAACTTTTAACAGGTCTGTGCTTTTACGTTTTAAAACTCTGCACAAAAACGAGAAGGTGATTGCGAACAATTTCGCAACAAATGCTTATGTTTATAGGTTCCATATGCTTTGGCGGAAAATATTCAGTCGTATATGTTGTTTAACAATATTATTATTATTATTACATAGACCACTTAAGGTTGTCTATGTTTGAATGGTAATATCCTAAGATGATGTAGAAAAAAACTTTAAAAACTGGCAATTTCGCCATAATTTTTAACGGGTAACTTCCTCTGCAGGTCGTTTGAAGTAGCCGACACCCAGTTGATTCCTTCAGCTTTATTTCTTTTTAATTAATAGATTGCCCTTGAAAAATATTTGTTTTCTGTTTGCTTTATACATAATTGTTTTCAAATCCTTTTAAAAATTCAAGCATTTGCAATGGTAAAAGGTTTTTATGCAAAAACTCTGGTTTTCTTCAGCTGCTTCAAATCCTCTTACATTAATGAATAATCATATAAACCAACCTGATGCGGAGCCAATGTTCACGCAGATTTTTTTTTTTTTTTTTTTTTTTTTTTTGCAATTAAGATGCAGAAAGTAACTTCGCAGGACTCCCATTCTTTGACAAAGAAAAAATGTTTAACTTCACCGGAATTAACTGGTGACCGCGCTTACTCAAATAGGTCTATCGTCACCACAAACTAAGAGGAAACAACTTTCGGGCAAGCGCACGGCATTAGAAAAACTCTTCAGAAAAGTTGACTCCCTTGTTGACTGCTAGTTGATATCGCCTTTAGAGCGCAGGTTTGCAGTGGTCAAGGGTTTTCATACCCTCTAGGATTTAGCACTGTGAAGATAGACGTTATTCTCTTTCATTTTTTGGAAGCCATATCGTTGTGGCCTTCGGTTGCAAAAAATGCTAATTACAATAAATGTTATTTTATCATTGGTAAACAGAAAAACCTACAAAATTCTCAAGGGGTGCAAGATCAATCCTAACGTCCCATCTCTGTGTGTGACCAAATTGAACGGCGCCATATTACAACTCGTAACGTGCGATATCCTATACCAAGTTTTTGTTGAAAAAGAAATCGCCCCCCCCCCCCACCACAGATGAAGTACACAATTCCCAACATTCGGCTGCAATATGTCAGCATACAATTTGGTCATGTAACAGAGCATCGTAACTGTCTCGTCCATTTATAACGACTTTGAAAATTTTAGTTTTTGTAGCATGTTGATAATGTAACAGAAAAACTTGTTTATTTCCTTTGTTTACATGGTAAGAGTATAAAAGTAACAGATAAGAGTACCACACTACTAGCTGCATTAAACTGCGCGCGCGCCGTTCTGAGCGAGTTTCTTAACCTAACAAAACTGGCCTTTTATCAGAAAACATTTTTTATAAGCTATGGTAACCTCATTTAAAATAAATTAAACTAAATGTCACTGGAGGATGGGAAAAGAGCTGAAAGTAGGCCTGCGCAGAACCCGGCTTACTGTATCAAAACAGCAAAGGCGTAAGACTGCATTACCAAAACACAGGAATCACTTAAGACAACTGTAATGAAGGGGAACTCGTATCCAGCGAAGACGGTATAATTACCAGGGAGGTACAAGCACAAGGAATGTTCTTGCTCCAGGGCCTGCGCGTGAGACTTCGTGCCGATAGTATTGTCGACGAGGAGACACGCAGAGAGCGGAAACCGCCTCTCGTCACACCCTCGTCTGGAGTCTGGAAACTTGGGAAGCCCCTCTTACCATTCACGCAACCCGGCGCGACAATGCGGCCGCCCGCGTCGGAAACTGTCTTTCCTCCAGGGTTGTGGTGAAGTTAGGAAGGGGGAGCTCTTATCTGCAGACTGCAGTCGGCCCTCAGTTGCACTTCTTCGCCACCGTCTCCTCGAGCTTCTGGGTAGGGTTAACTTCCCCGCTCCTCGGAATTATCGTGAGCATTCGATTACCCTCGTCGATTTAAGTGACTGCTACGACACATTTTTTTAATTTTTGTGGTGGAATCACATAAGCACGACAAAGCGACACGACAAAAGCTATGCGACACTGAAATTTCTCGTTATTGCGGACACTAGTTTAGCTGCCAAATAACAAACACTAAAAAATTTACATGTAAACAGTTTATTTCCGCTTCACTCTAATACGACAGGCACATATGGTTACAGTATATCCTTTTTTTTTTGTTTATTTGCAATATATATTGTGATTCCATTAACTAAATGAGGTATAGTTACGCAAAGAAATTTACGCCTAGTGCTATTTTTAAGAGAGATATTAACATTTAAAAATCGATTTTTAAAATAGTTTTTTGACAAAATATCGGAAACCACGTGGAGATAAATAATTCTAAGCACAATGATTTGTGAGACCCAGATCTTTTAACCCGTGAAGAAACCACACTTTAAAACTCTCCCCTTCATGAAAATAACAGGGGGGGGGGGGGGCACCTTCTAGTTGACCACAACTTTTATGCCGTTGGGTTCTGTGAACATTTTATGTTGCTTTTCTGAACAGTACATCCTAAGTCACAAAATAGTCCTCTTTCTGAATGTCACTAGAACGCACAGTTTACGAGAGAAAAAAATCATACAAGTTGTCAGTGGCTGCAATACACTGCATGTGAGGTGAGCACTACAACCTATAGGCCTACTAAGCGATTATAGCTTCGTAGGTACCCGAACTTTGGTCGCTTGTTACATAAAATGATTTTTGAGGGTCACTTGGTTTTCTGTCATGTAAGCAACCCGCGTTACAAAGCTTGTCGTGTAAGTTATGTATTCATATTAAAAGCATTCGAAGAACGTTACAGACGTGTATACCGATTTCAAGTCCTCCACGTATCACTAAAGTTATTTTTAAGCTGCCGAAAATGGCGAAAATTGGGGCAGGGTGGAAGAGTAAGTGAGATTTTGGTCAGCGCTCAACATCAGGGTCTTTGCCGCTGGTGAGGGGTGACATGAGGAGTATGGAGCAGCACCTAAATGAAAGGGCAGGGGAAACGGGAGATCCCCGAGAAAACCCGTCCGGCACGATTCCCACATGCGGGGACCGACCCCGCCCAGAATCGAACCCAGATCGCTTTGGTGGGAGGTGAATGATCTGACCATTCGCCAACCGCGGGCCCTGCGAAAATTGGTTCATTTGTGGTCCTTTATATGTATGAATATCGTGGAGCAGTATTTAAATGTATGTGCGTGCTCGAAACACATTTATCACAAATATTAAATTATAAAATGTTACTCAGGAGCGAGTTGAGGACAAGAGGACTGCGCACTAGTTGATTAACTTGCACTTAGAGGCCATGGGGAAGCGTGAAGCGCGTGCTGTGACGTCCTTACCGCTTCCGCTCTACTAGGCGTAAAAAACGTCCATCCAAGCTGCCAACCTTAGTGCGGCCGCCAACCCCACGCTTCAAATGCGTTCGTAAACAGGTGTTTTTCTACTAAAATATTTGTGCCCATTGTGCCAACGTACGAAAAGAAAACAAACTTCAGACAAGGTCGGAACCTAATTGCTAAAACCCTGTTTCTAAGCCCTCCAACGTGGCTAAAAACGGCCTTTTCAGACTTCTGTACTTCAAAATGTACTAACCGAATATATGTGAAACTCAGATTGCCATCTGCACTGAACTTAGTTGCAGACTTTCCATCAATAAAATTATATGGTCACCGCTTAATGTCCCATAGTAAAAACCATTCGGCGGAAACCTTGCATGCTTATTCAGCGCTTGGCTCGTTGAGGTGACGCGGCATTTGATGCGCGCTTCGAGGTCGACCTTACTGCTCCGTCGCTTTTGAGACTCTCACGCGCGGGTAGGCGGCGCCCTTGAGTACCAACTCATTTTTATTCTTTCGCGTTAAATGCTTATACTTCCGCCGCATAGTCTTAAGTTGCTGACTAGTACACTTAAGTCGATAAAGTTATATTGCGAAACTCTTGCATGGTGGAGTTGAGGTAAAAAACAAAAACCCCGCGTTACATTCGGGAGGACTCGGATTCGAATTCCAATTTTAAAAATCCTCATTTCAGTTTCCCATGGTTTCCCGAAATTGCTCCAGGCAAATGCTGGTATAGTTACTCAACAAAGACCACGGGCAATTCCTCTCCCAGCTTATTTCATTGTGACAAGTTGTGTTCAATTGCCCTCAAATGACATCACTGTCGACGAGTCGTAATGAGCAATACTTCACTTACTTATCTCATAAATGAAATCATTGCAATTTCAGATATGTCATCGTTTAATATGAGAATATTTTGAATGGCCATATTAAACCTGTCATACTTTAGTAGTCTACTCCGTCTTTTTCTTGGAAGCAAATGCAGGCTCGTCAATGTGTGTCAACATTAAAATACATTAACTTTACGAAATGCATTTCACCGAAGATTGATTTAAAAATAAATTAACATGTAATTTATGTATGGTAATAAGCGTGAATATTTCAAGTTGTTTACAATATTGGACGTACGCCATTGCCATACAATTTTCGTCCCAGAAATCCACACAAGAGAAGAGGGAAAAATACAATTAAACAAACGATAGAAACAAGTAAGCCAGGACTGGTTTGGCTCTAGTCACCACATGTATAAAAATAAACCATGGAAATTCAACAAGGAATTAAGTCAGGCCGCAAGAGTAAAAAATTAATAAATTAATAAAATATAAATAAATTGAACTTCCAAAACGAATGATCAAATAAATAGGCCAACACTGGTTTGGCTCTAGTCAGCACATGTGTAAATGAAATAATAAAATTCCGACAGGTGCTGAGATCTGCAACCGTCCTCAGGCAAAGTACGAACGGTTGCAGATCTCAGCACCCGAAACGTCGCAGAGGGTCGTCGCCAGAAATCTACTGTGTTTCGTGTGTCTTCGTCGTTGCGCTGTGCAAACTCGTGTCTGTGACTCGTCGTTGTTAATATATGTTTTGGTTGTTGTTTTTGGTAATTTGTTTTCTTCGTTGTTCTTTGAATTTTGTTTTATTCGTCGAATTTCGTCACTGTGCTGTTCTATCGTGGGGTCCTGAGTTCATTCGTTCTGGATGTTCTATTTATTTTTATTTTACTGTTGACAATTTGACTCAATTCCTGTTGGAATATCGTGTTTTATTTATATATGTGCGGATTAAAAGCCAAACCAGTCTTGGCTTACTTATTTTATCAGGTGTCCTGAGTTCATTCTGTTTCTGATGTTTAAATTTTTTCATTTTTATTTCGTTTTTTGATTTTATCTTATCTTGCGACTTGACGTATTCCTGTCGGAATTTTATTATTTCATTTACACATGTGCTGACTAGAGCCAAACCAGTGTTGGCCTATTTATTTGATCATTCGTTTTGGAAGTTCAATTTATTTATATTTTGTTAATTGATTAATTTTTTACTCTTGCGGCTTGACTTAATTACTTGTTGAATTTCCATGGTTTATTTTTATACATGTGGTGACTAGAGCCAAACCAGTCCTGGCTTACTTGTTTCTATCGTTTGTTTAATTGTATTTTTCCCTCTTCTCTTGTGTGGATTTCTGGGACGAAAATTGTATGGCAATGGTGTACGTCCAATACATATTGTAAACAACTTCATACACTCCCATTGCAAAAAACATTCAAATACATAATGAATATTTAAACTAATAAAAGTCTATAGTGCTCGAAAGCTGTTGAGACAATTACAAGGTAAATATCCACGAAAGCGCAACTTTGAAAATTCGTAGCCAAGATATTTTAATTTCAATCATAACAGCGCAGTTCGTAATCGCGCAAGCTATATCCTGTTGGCATAAGCACTCGCTAAGCAGTTTTAAGTGTAGTGATTTAGCTGGCAACATTATGAATAATTTTAATTGTAGTGAAAGTAAGTAAGAAATACAGACATGAACGTTCTTACTATCAATCACAGCGACTGAAAATTATAATTGCATCACTCTTAATATTTATGTTCTTAAAACGAATGATATTCATAAAATTTTCGATTAATAAAAAATTGTGTTTTTAAGCGTCTGTAACTTACCACTTGTGTTTATACTCTTTCAACTAATATTCATTAACGTATAAAAATTCCTGTTGAATTATAATTAAATTTTCGTTTCTGTACATAAATCTTAGTATACAAAATGCTTCTTAACAGTACCTATTCGCGTATTAGCGAACAAAAAACAATGCTATAATTTACACTATACGATTAAACAAAATAAGTAGTCAACGCTTTTGGATTTAAAAACATTTTTACCATAAATGCGTACTAATATATAAAATGATATTCTCAACAATAAAATATTTACACATTTCACACGTTAAAAAAACAATTACAATGAGATCTAAAAATCAAAACACTTGCACTTAACTGAAAATTCGTTACAATTATCTGACACAAAGGCTAAAATTCTAAAAAGTGCATATTATTAAATGTTTAAAAATTCCGCTATAACATAGATGAATACTGGGCACAACTGGTTCATGAAATATTGATCAAACAGTTCTGATTAAAAATCCTTTGTTCGCTCTCTCTTCAACTTTCGTCGATACTTCAGTATTTCGGCTCGGGTTTGGCATTCAGCACATTCTAAAGGCTCCGCTTCTGAAGAACTTTTAGCTGAAAAAAATACGTAAGATATTTACACGTCATGTGGTCCGAAATACTAATAACTTACTTAAAATGCAAAAAAAAAAAAAAAAATATTAAATATTAAATGACAACGTAAACTTCAAAAGTGCAAGAGATTAGAGTTGTCAACATAGCACTATAAAAAAACTTATCGGGGAAAATTATGATAAGTTTGACACCCTAAAGGGTTTTGCAAATTATATTTTAAAGTATTATGAACCAAGTTTCTATGTACGCAACCATTTGATACATTATATAATAAGTTATTTTCAATTCGTTTACAATTTTTCAAATTCCTAATAAACTTTCCTGTTTCTTTAAATAGTAATTTATACAATGATTTTAAACTTCTCTGGCCACCTTCAATAAACTTCCGATTATGAAACGACTATGAAATCTGCCAATTTACAAACTATATGGTTACAATCTAAGAGATTTTCTGTAAAATAACTCATATACATACATATAACGTTAGTTTTGTGAAACACTAACTTCACATTTGTTTATTCTAGATGTTATTTCATAGTTATGTACTGAATATAGTATTTCAGTACATACATCTGAACTATAAATGCATAGCATTATCATGGTTAAAAAATTAATTCTTACAATCAATGCAACAAACTGTCTGCAGTATTATAGAACGGCTCCTAATAAACCATATTAAATTCTTGACGTGTACGTTGTAGTTTAGTCCATTGTAACTTCAAACAGTTAAATATAGGTACATGAATGTTGGTTCCCAAGAAATTTTCCAGTAAACGGATTTCAAATACCACAATTACTTAACCCTAAATGACAAACATTAAATATCCATGTTGGTCTGGGTGAATGAGTAACTGATGGTAAAATGACGTTTGGTTCTAAGTCCACGGTCACTCTAGAGGTCTTGAAACATGTTTAGTTAAATACATTCGGCAGCCAAGTTTGATCGTGTTTGCAAAGTTACACGTCTTATCAGAATAAATTCAATTCTAACCCCATCCAGCTTAGAACCGTAAATGTAGGGGATGAAATTATCATCACAACATATTTATGGAACTGCAATGCTGCTGTTCGTGTAAAACATATTTTAATACTTTTAAGCTAAAAGTTTATTTAATTTAACGAGTGCATATGTAGATTCGAACGACATATCTTGGATGCTTCTCTCCTTTTGGTTGCTTGGAGTAACGATATTTTTAACAAATGTTACTGCTTTTTGGTCCGACATATTGTTCTCGTTAAATTATTTTAACTTTAGTTGTAAAATATTTGTATCCACTTTACACACACAGCAGAAATGTAGTTATATGAAATATGATAATTAAAAAATCACAAATGATGAGTATTGATTTGATAAATAATTTAATATCGCACATTTAGGGTTCCAAGCTCGTTGAGGTTAATTCAGTTAATTCTGTTTTTAGTCGTGTAACCTCGCAATTATGCTTCACTTTTAACACAATCAGACATAGCTGCCGAATATAATTAGCTAAACAGGTTTAAGACCTCTAGTGTGATCTGTGACATATGTCGTTAGAAAATTAATACGAAACTATAACGAGAAGAGAATGCGTTCAGAACTTGTTTCTAGCTCGTATATCCGCTCCATAAGGCTGGACAGGTGTAAGTTAAGTAGTTCTGTAACCAATGTGATAGCGACATTAAAATATCGTTTAAAAATAAGTTTATATTTTCACCGGTACTCTACATAATAAAATAATTAATACTTTCAATATTTCAATTTTAATCATTACGTGGGAATTTAAGAAGATTAAATTAAAATCTTAAAAATTGTAATTTTGCTCGTGCGTAAGTAAACATGCCATGTCCGTGCCCTGATCCGTGTCCATTATATCTAAGATGCTTCTATCCGATTGGCTGCTTCGAATAATGATCTCTGGAACTAATATTGCTGCTTTTTGGTCCTACATTTTATTCTCGTTAACTTTTAGGTGTAAAATATCTGTACCCACTTTACACACACCAGAAATTCATATAAATGCAATATGATAATTAAAATGTTAGGAATGTTGAGTTTCACACAATTTTAGGTGACACTTGAGTATGGTGTCAATTTGTCCATTAAAATTTTAACGTATGCAGTTCATTTCAATTAAATTCTATTTAGAAGTACTGGGCCATTTCTATTCCGAAGAAATACTTGTTTCTCAATTTCTGTAATTTTTGAGTTACATTTTCATCAAACTCGTTACACGTATATTATATACCAAGCCGACTTCAATTTGGCAATTTATTCATCCTGTCTTCATATGTTTTAAATGGTGGACGTTTTTATATTGTTAGCATAGTTTAACATGTCGTAGGAAACAATTTTATAGAATTTCACCAAACTTAATACACATATACTGCATACAAACTTGACTGTTGTGAATTTCTTTCATCCTGTGTTCATATTTTCAAAATGGTTGCCTTTTTTCTTCATATTATCCTATGTTTAATGCATTATTTTTCAGCATTTCATCAAACTTGGTACACATAAGTACTGAATACAAAGGTGACTTTACTTTTGTGTAATTCGTTCATCAGTTTGTAATATTTTTCAAAATGGTGGCTATTTTTATTTATATTTGTGATAAAAAACATTTCAGAAAAAATTATCCCCAATTTATTAAACTAGTTACTCTTATTTTATTTAGCAAGCTAACTTATATTTAGTAAATATAGTGTTAATTAAGTCTAAATTAACATTATCTTTTAATTTTCATAGATTGCGTAAACTATTTCATCTTTCAGGAATAATTTGCACCCACTTTGAGGAAAGTGTGATTATCAGTTACGCTGGTAATGTCTTTTTTTCATTGCACATGTTGGCCGAAGGGGTTGGAAAACTTCGGCAATCTTCGGTTAGGACTGCTCTCAGCCGAAAAATTTTTAATTTTATAACTGTACCAAACACATTCTTACTCTAAAAATTACATTCGTAGTAATATTAAACAAATAAAAATTGTTTCTTTCCATAGTTGTTAATACTCACATTAATAAGCTACAGAACGACTACTCTTATTTCAGGCAAAAATTACTTTTTTTAAAATACAGGTATTCGAGGATATGCAACAATTGAGGTACATTCAAGAATTTTTTTAAACAAATAATGTCTAGGTGAAACTACAAAGAAGTTATTCTGTAGCTTAATGCATTTTATTTACTTTAACCCTAAATTATTTTAATACTGTCGTTTGAATTGTTTCTCTGGGCCAGTAGCGAAAGTGGTTAACTCGCTACTTTTACGACTGCTTGTACGAAAACTATGGAACACAAAAATATTTTCTGTGGGAAATTAATATTTACGCGTGGAAGAGTTGGGCAGTGTTTGGTACAGCTATAAAATTACGAATTGTTCGGTACAAAAAGCCCTTAAGGCCCTCAACTTACTACAGGCTTACAGTGGTTGCAGCGTGTTCGTAAATACGTTTTTTTTAATGAATTATTCCACATACGCCCACTGTGCCAATGTACGAAAAGAAATACATTTCAAACTACGACGGGAGGGTGGTTTCATAGCATCACATCGATTAGAAAAATAATTTCGGAACCCATCAAAATGGCTAAAAATAGCTTCTTCAGGCCGTTATATCCCAATGGAACCGTCACTGAAAGTGTCAGTCATGCGAGTGATCTACAATGCAGGTCCATGCCGTTTCCGTGTCCTGCGCTAGAGGCGATACCGCGCCAGATGAGCCGGTCAACATCGCCCTTGGCGCAGTGCCTCACTCAAGCACACGGCCAGTAGGCGGGCGCCTTAGGGTTGTTCAAGTGCGTTTAATACCAAACTTTTATATTGTTACGAAATAGTGTGACTTTTGTAGACGATACTTGTGAGTACAGTTTCCACTTGCGAAACAACGAAAGCTTCCAATAATTTTCTCATGATGGTACACCAAAGTTAAAATTTGCGTGTTAAGCAGCCACGTAATTAGATAAACAAGTTGACTGACTTAAACAAAGTAATTCACTGTGAAGTAACATTCTAATGTGCTACGAAAAAAAAACATGTTGGCCAGCTTTTGTATTTTACAAAATTGCTGAATCCTTTTTCGGAAATTCCGCAATTTTTTAAAGATTTGAAATGTTTATAAATTTGTTTTTGGTTACGTAGCCCACGGCATGTTATTTTACTGTGAATTAATTCATGTCAGTATGTTTTTCACTATTTGCGTAGCAGAGTAACATACAAATTTCGACTAACGCGCCGTTAAGAGCAAACTATGATAGCTAAAATTATTTCGTAAGAGGAAACTATATTCTCAAATACTGACTGCTAAAGTAACACTAAATTTTAAGGAAATATAAAAATATGATTTTAACCCACTTTAACATCCTGAATTCCTTCAATGTCAGGTTTTTTACAGTGATTGCCGAAATATTCTAGATTATTAAATTAATAAAACAGCAAATATGAGTTATCAGGCAGTAAAATTTCATATCAAAAATTTAAAAAAAAATGTTAATTGTTTTTTTTTTCTACCTACTAATTTACAGCCCGAGATATTATGTGGCAAATTGTTTAAGGGGTTAAGAATTCGTATTCCTACCAGAGTTACGAAAGCCTGGAGCAAACTGACTGGGATCTGGAACCTACTGCAATAGTCTGTACTCACATGGTTCAGTCTTGACATCGGCGGGGATGCTAGCAGTTGCTGCAGGCGTGCGTTGTAGAAAGCTAAGCAGTCGTGTGAAGTCTGCGAAGCCGGCGCCCAGAACGCAGGCTACACGCACCAAAACACTCGCCGACCCCGAAACGAACCTCTTCACCCTGGCCAGCACCTGCACAGTTGAGCTGTCATCAGCTGCACTGTCGACACATATCGTCGGCTTAGTACAAGAACTAGGTAAGTTATCTTTTCCAACTTTAAGTTATCCGCAGATGTCTACACTACCATTATGATTGTTCCTATCAATTTTTGTATATATTAATACATGTGTTATTTAGGAGTAATGTTACAACACAAACTTGCGTTTCTACAAACTTATGTGTAGGGCAAAAGCATTCTTTATTGTTACAATTAGATGCCTCCAGCTATCTAGTTATCTAGTTACAGCAGTAAACCAACGATATATAAGGCTGGTGGGTAAGCAGAACCTTGGATTCTTGGGACCTTTTGTAACAGTTAACAACCAATGAACCAAGAAAATCTCTGTTATTAATTAAGCATTTATATTCACATTTTCCATTAAACATACTAGCTGTTACCCACGACTGTTTCGCATGGTTTACAATTTATTACTTTTGTATAAATTGTGTTTTTTAATATATAGTTTCCAAAACTAAATTTTCATTTAAAAACCAAAAAAACAGTAAAAGAAGCTTTAATGAACTCCAAATTGTATACAAATAGTAATTGTTTTAATGTTATCCGTATTAATATTAATACCGATAACATTAAAACCCAGTTTTGCGCCTCCCGCTCCACTTGCCAATCCACTATATATAGTTATTTTTGTCAGAAACCTTCGCGGTTACAGACACTACTCACCAAAGTTTCAATTATGACAATCGGATTAATGGTATAACAAAACACACACACGTGTGTTTATATGTATGTATTACAAATCATCATTTTCAACAACCCCAACGACAAAATTATCAAAATCAGTAAACGAAAAATGTACCTTATTCAATATAACTACGACAACTAGATTTCTTGCACAAGAAAGTTTACACGAAATACTATTATACGACCTTAAAGTTCATGCTCTACAGCAAGGAATTTGGTACCAATAACGATGCTATCAAATGCAAGGAGTGAGGGACAGTAAATATAAGTAACTTATTGTTTCAGTACGGTTTAAGTTGATTGTTGGGAAGGAGTTATTAAACAATTATATTTTAATAAATTTTATATTTAAACAGATACGATTTGTTTGTAGATGTAGGTAACATTGTGACTTATTTTTCTTTACAGCATGAGCATTCAAAGGTTTTGTATAATGACATGTAAAATCCCAAATTTTCGTAACATATATTTATACAAGAAAGGGAAAACCATGTGACTTGCAGAAATGAAATAATTCTCACTGAAGAACAGTGCCACAGACTACGTCTAGGAGTGTATAAGAAACCGTACTGAAATATTGTGTGTTTTTAAAAAGTTTCAGAAAATTGGCTTTTGTAATTTTTTTTTTTTCAAAAAGACAGATATTCTATGCTGGGTTGATACATATCTTGACGAAGCCCATGTCACTGTTCATCGTGAATTATTTCATTGTAAGTCAATTGGTCTCACATTCTTGAATAAAACTGTTTTATGAAAAGTATGGATTTGACGTGTCAATAAACAAAAACATGAATGCGATTTTTTTTTTTTACCGTATAAAGTACTCACAATATATGTCTACAAAACAAACCACTTCTCAATCAAATCTAAAAACTAAACTTTCGATGAACTCCCCGAATTCTGCTGCAGCGTAGAACATAGTTAGCGTTTGTGAAAAAATTATCGAAAGTTGAAAAACATAAAATAAGCGACATGTTGACGCCTTTCTCTAAGCCATTCTTTAAAAATATAATCGGGGTTTTATATTCCCTTATCGCCCGTAGTCAGCATGTGCGCTGGTTTAAAGCTGTCAATAAATACGTCGTTTATGCTGCTAATTTAACAAAAAAGGGTAGCTGAGGCGGGACTGATGGAATTGGGCCCTGGGTTGTTCTCAGTTTTCCCACGCCTGAATATGCAACAGCTGGTTAGTATAGGTGGTATGTGACAAATCTAGCACTTTTTAAGACCATCTTGTCAAGAATATTAATAAAAATATTGTTATCGTTTGGGCCGCAGACAACATTTGAGTATGGTATTTCGATTACTACCTCTGTGGGGGTTCCCTTCAGGTCGTAGGCGAGCAATAAGAAGGGATTTTTCGAAATTCGACCTCTAAGGGGGTGAAAAGGGGTGAAATGTGTTTCCGAAGAAACGTCGATAGAGCTCGAACCCGACGGCCTATCATCGTGATTTTTACTTATTAGGACACTTGTAAAAATGCATATTAGCCAATTTAAGGATTTTTCGAAGTTCAACTTTTAAGGGGCTGAAAAGACGTTAAATGTGTTTCCAATCAACTATCGATATCTATCGAACCCTTCGGGATAGAGCGTTGATATTCACTTCAAAATATTGCTTACGTAAATACCCAAAAAGTAGTTTTAGGTTTTTTGAAATTCGACCCCCAGGCAGTAAAAAGGTGCAAAATGTGTTTTTAATGAATCGTCTTTATCTTTGAAACACAATTGCCTATCGTCGTGATTTTAACTTTAATTGGTTACTTTTACAAATGTCTATGACAGGACTCAAAATCGTTTCGAAATTTTTTATTTAAGGGGGTAAAAATACGTGAAATGTGTTTTCGATTATCCTTCCATATCTATCGAATCAATCGATATATCGAAGTACTCTTTGCTTTAATTTGGTGCTTTTGTAAATATCCCAAATACCATTTAAAGTATATTTTTCGAATTTGGCCCTAAACTGGTTAAAAATGAGGTAATATGAGTTTTCGACTCACATTCGATGTATATCGATCCCATAGTTTTTTATATAGAGACGTGATTTTTGTTTAGGATTGATGCTTACTCAAATATCTAAAAAGTAATTTCAGGAATTTTCGAAATTCGCCACCTAAGGACGTGAAAAGGGGTGAAAAGTGGTGAAAAGCGTTTTCAATTAATCGTCTATATATCTTGAACCCAGTGGGCTAATGTGTTTTTTACGTCCACGAGATACCAATAAAGTATTCTAAAACGTGATTCAAGGGTTTTTCGAAATTTACTCTCTTAAGTGGTGAAAAGACCTTGAACTTGTTTTAGATAAATCCTCGATATCTATCGAACCCGTCGAGATATACAATTAATTTTTGCTTCAGGATGATGATAACAGAAATTACCGCAAAGCAGTTTTCAGATTTTTCGAAATTCGATTTCTCAATCCTGTGCAGGCGTGATATGTGTTTTTTTAGTGAATGATCGATTTTAATTCAACTGAACGGGCTAGCGATGTGATTTACACTTCAGTTGGATACTTATACAAATGTCTAATATGTAAATTTAAAATATTTCGAAATTCGACACCCAAAAGGGTGAAAAAACACAAAATTTGTTTTCCATTGACCCACGATATCTATCTAACCAGTAGCGATATTGAAGTTGTGTTCGCGTCAGAGTGATGCTTACGTAAATATTAAAAAAAATATGTTCGTATTTTTTTTTATTTGTAAGAAACGTAATTATTAAGAATAAAACTTAGTTGGTT